>CP136063.1:125195006-125410228 GCA_032622095.1 Siphonodentalium dalli
AAATTTATGAAAATGTGGTATGTGAATAATAAATAACATACTTGAGCATGAAGTAAGTTTGATCTTTCATCAATCTTAATGTATATTTCCACTGTATTTATCAAGTAATACTTTCCCCCACAATACAAGTTGGCATTTTATGTCACTTTGGTCGAGGTAATTCAATATTTCTGCAGCTGGATAAAAAATATAAAAAAAAAAAAAAATAATAATAATTCCCCACTAGTACCTACCTACCCTAATTTTTTCACTCCATTATCGGAAACTTACAATCTTTTTTTTTGGGCCTAAGACAAAATTGAAACACAAGATTGTTGCCTCCTGAAATACATATTGCACATAAATCAACTGTAATGTGTGCTCTGTGGCTTACAGTATTCACAAAAAATACCCTCTTCAGCAGTCTTCAGTGGCTAAAAATACTTTCTACAACATTTTTTTCTACTCCAAAATAGTCCCATATTCCTTAAACTGGATCGTGGATCCAATGTCTTTTTAAAGCCGGATTCTAGGGGGAAGTTGATCATGTATGAATCTCTACTCTGGCTAACGCCCAAAGAGATCATATTCCACCAGTACAACCCCTGGGAACTTGAAGTTTTGACAGGAAAACTTAAAGTCGAAAATTAAACATGTGGAATAATATTTCTTAGTTGTTAATTGTTCCTTAATAATGTACTTCTCTGTAAATTCAATAAATTGCATGCTTTTCTCTTATTTTGTCAGCTGATATCACAATAAACATCAAATTAATTACCCAGGAGAAATTTTGAGTTGGGACCTTTCACATACAGTGAAGTACATCACTAGGAATGGATAATAATCAAGAAATATATTCCCTGCATTATGTATTCGTCTTGATAAGGTTCCCTGTCAAAACTTCAAAACGTTCCAAGGTTTTAAACTGGTTGAATGTGATCTCTACAAGCAGTTAGCCAGGGAACTAGAGATTTCTTGGCATGATCTACTAGGTATGTCAGCACATGTCAACTTTGATTATGCCCTATTTTCGTTAGTGGAGTTATGGTCCTTGTTGACTATTTTGCCAATTATTCTCCACATACCGTACATATACATTATATATGCATTAGGTAAAACAAAAAACATTTATATTTGTTTCTCACTTCTGGTCGACCATTAAAATAGCTGTTGACCCTGATATGAATTTGTTATAGCTAAGCCATGTTGATGGAACATATCATAGAATTAAAATTTAAGTTGCAGAGGTCTAATTAAGGGTCTAGCTGCTTATAGGGGAAGTTTCTCCTAAATTAAAAATTGGGGGTGAATTCTCGACCCAAAATTTCAATTTCATTTGGATTTAATACGCGTAGAGTTTCTGCCCAAATTTTCAATTTCACTTGGATTATGGGTGTGGTACATACATGTATGGCCAGTTCATAGACAGGGAAATTCTGCCTAACAAGATTCTAACTTACACGGTGAACAATGTACCGGGTACATGTATAAATGTTGGGCAAGCCAGAAGATAGTCTATTTTTCTTATTGAGTAGTATAACCCATATAAAATATCCGGAGATCAGGCAATATATACTTACAAGTTGTTGGAGCACTGCAGGGAAGAGAATCTGAAGCTCATTTTACATTAAAAGGTGAAATAACCAATTATTTTGCCTCTCATTTGAATATGCATTGAAAACAGCAATGTTTTCTCAAGATCCATTTGAAATTTTGGACACTTACATGTAGGTTGTTTTACAGACAAAAAATATATCTTTGACTTTGTCAGAAGTTCCAGAACTTCAAAAATTAAAAAAAAAAAACTTCTGTCAAATTTTTTTTTTTTTTTTTGCTTGTCGACCAATAGACAACAAGACCAAATATTCACAGATTCCATTCATTTTTCAAAAAACCTTTGAGGTTGCTACATTAGGTGATAATGTCTATTAATGATATAAAACAAATCCAATATTTCACAATTTTCAGGAAGATGCAAATAAATATGAACAAATGGGGTATTCTTACTGTGAAACTGAAACTTTGTGAAAGTGAGGTTGCTACATTGGGAATTTTCTAATTACAAATACAATGAATGAATTGTAATTTGTATACATACCTCTTATTACTCCAACCACATCCTCTTCAATTTCGTTGTCCTTAAGAAAAGCACACAGCCTTGCGCTATCAAAGTCTTTAAAAAGTTTAAAATCCGCCATCGCATGAATTCACCAGCACTGTATGGGTAAAATGGAGAATAACGCGGTCAAATTTCCCTCGCTTTTCCCTCGCTTCAATTTGATTGGTTTAACTGAAGGCGGTTTCCGTTTAAAATAATTATTATTTATAAAAGTACCGGGAAAATAAATATATAATCGATACTTGGACATCCTAATGCCGATTATCCCATGCACATATTTTACTATAATACAATATCGTTTGGTTAAGAATTATTTGGGTGGGGCTAAATTCCTGTCCTGTGAATTTTACTGTAGTCACGAATCTGACCGGAGAACGTGGTCCGCCGTTGCGTGACAGACGTGACGACACTGACGTCCAGGTGTCGGCTTAACTTAAATATAATTATACAGGGAGGGAGTATATATAGGCTTATAGGTCTAAAATATTAGTACTAATATTTTAGACCTATAAGCCTATACTCCCTGCTATAATGGTATATATTTTGCATGTATGCATGTGAGTCTGTATATGTATAGATATATTTACAATCCCAGAATACCTTCAGAAACCACCCCTGAAGGCACAGCAGATATAGCAACGCTGACACTTATCGACTTATTCATACTTGGCCATTTGAACTATTTTAGACATTCATTCTTCCCATCAACTGAATACTCCGGAACTAACTCCCATCTGGTCTGATTAGCCTAAGCTCTCTTACCCTGACCAGTTCAGGAGGAGAGCAAAATTATCAGCCATATATAGCGGCATCGGGGATTATTCATACTTGACTCATTATTTAAGCGTCTCTCTCTCTCTCTCCCCCCCCCCATCTCTCTCTCTCTCTCTCTCTCGCTCTCTCTCTCTAGATCTCTCTCTCTCTCTCTCTCTCTCTCTCTCCCCTCCATCTCCCTCTCTCCCCCGGCCCTCTCTCTCTCTCTCTCTCTCTCTCTCAAAGCTATCAATTACCGGGTAATAGGGGATATTTTTTGTATAGTCCCGTTATAGTGGTTTTGATCACCTGACAGTATATATCGGACAACTTCTTCACGGATCTAATTCTACAGTAAAAACTAGTGACATTTATACCTATATATTGATAAACACGTAACTGTTCTACTGCACATTATTCACGATATATAGGCATAATCTCCCCCCAAAGCTATCTCTTGTAGGCCTATAATTATGCCTAAGTTTGTCATTTTAATTGTATTGTTGTCTGTTCATACTTGTTATGGTTATTCAAAGACAATTAAACGTATCTCATAATATGTTATGAATTTAGCTTTGAACGTGTAATTAATAATAATTAGCTACATGCATGGATATATCAATTTGAATAGTTTGGCTAATAAGTAATTATTACTGATTGCAGCTGATTAATGTGTGAATTTGTCATCCTAAGTTAGTATCGGTATCGGCGTTTCTTGATTTTCTGCCTTCAAACTTGAAGGCACACCCTTTCGGTAATATTCACAGTTCAGTACATTTATGTACAGGTTAAAAGTTCTATTAAAATATCAATGATAATAAAGACCATCTGTGGGTGTCACCGGGGCACCCAATGACTTGGTTGTCAATTTGAGACATGTGTTAAAGTTATGTACAGAGATACCGGTATAGCCGATAGACATATATGGGACTCCGATCCGTGTGCCTGTCTGTCACCATTATGCTTGTATTTAATAATATTTGTCCAATTTAGAGTAATTACTTCACTTTTATTTGTTGTAAGTACAACAAAGTATCAAAGTTAAAATTCAAATAGTGAGAAAATGCTGACATGATAAATACTGAACGATATTCAACGGTACCAAAAAAATTAAACCACCAGGTGAGATTTTGGCGCTGCATGTACAGTGCTATGTGTTCGCGCGCGCCAAGACAGCGAAAATGGCATCACTTTGGATCTGTTGTATTTGTGATATATTTAGTTGTCTCACTCTGCGAATTCTCATGAGACACATCTATAATGTGCATTCTAACGCAATGACGTTTAAAATAACGTGTGGAATAGGAAATTGTCCGGTAACATATTCTAAATACCATTCATTTTATAAGCACGTGACCAGCGTCCATGCGGAATATTATTACACAGACTCGGAAAATCCGATAGCGTTAACAGTAACTCCGACAAGCGGTTCCCAACAAGAATCTGAAGAGAACGATACACCTGCAGATGGACAAAATCTCTCTCAACTTGACCTGGACACCAATGTGACTCCACAACAGACACCGACTGTGACTGTGAGTACAACTACCCGTAACAATATTCATTATAATTTATATTGCATTAAATTAATGCCATTATTACTAATAGTAATAGTAATACTAGTAATACTAATAGTAATACTATTACTATATCATGTATACTAGTATGTCGTTCGGGTACCTCGAAACAGTGCGCGGAACTGCGCAGAAGTGCGCGGTACAAACAAAACAGTTATTATGCATGGGGAGTTGATTTAAAACATGTATATTATTATTAATGAAATATAGTAGTAGAAGGTCTTTAGTTACGAATTTGCACGATCATTTTAACGTTTTATTAGAGAGTGAGTGGTAGAAAAGCTTACTGCGCAGAACTTTGTTACCAGAAAACTTAATGCGCGATGTCGGATTAATAGCCACAGATACGTGATAAATTATATATTATAAAACAATTTTCTAAAACTCCCATCAGCTTTTATCCGGGCTTTGGGCCTGCAGACTTAAAATGTCAAAATGAATTTACCGGTGCCATGATATATGGCACCTCTGTGCTATATGGCACCTCTAATCTCTCTCTGTTGATCAGTTATTATGTCAAGTAGTCTGTCCGTCAAGTCAGGTAATTTCAATATAATAGTCTCTATTTTGATCACATTGTTTAAAACCTGCACAGTTATTAAGTTAGTCGGTTTCGATGCATAACTTTTGTGCTTCATATGAAGAAATTGATATAGTTACAAATTCAGCCCCTGGCAATTCAGATTTGTTTGCTACGGCAGTAGAATGCCGTAGCCAATTTGATGTGCTTCGGCAGTGACTACGGCATTTTTACGTGCTGTCAAAAAGTGTGGCTTAATTGCTGTTTTGTCAAAATTTACATGACTAATCATAAAACGTTTCAAAGAAGATGTGTACTATTTATTTCTTCCTGGAATATATAAATTGTATATGTAATACCCACTAACAGTAACCAGAACCACGTTCAACCACGGCCGTGGGATTGAATGACTATTGAATGACAGAACCTGCCATGCCTCTTGGGGAATTTAAATTTCTTGAATGATGTTGCCTCACAATGAGTCAACTGCCAGGCTAATTCTGACCGAATTATGAAATTTGCCATACAGTATTCAAACAGTATAACTGTATTTGATATTTTGTCAAACAAAAAATATTTTAATTTTTAACTTAATTTGTAACAAACGCAATATGCAGCCGCGTGTGCATAGATGCAAATATAGCAAGAATCTATCACGGCCACAGCGCCGTTACCTTTGAGAATTAGAGTGGTCTCCCATTGATAACATCTGAGTGACTGATTGTTTGTGAAGACCCCGCCTTCCCCCAATTTGAAACGAATCGGCTCACTCGATTGGTTAAATTCAATTGTCTGTCATCGTGATCACTAGACTTCTGCACTAATTTTCAAGTCAGCAGCTGGTTGACCTATTTCCATCAATCAAACTCTGTTGTACTTCTATAACCACGTGCCCTTGTGTATATTTGTCGACGATGCGACACAGTCAATCAAGCGTAACCGACATCACCCATTCAAGTCTTTGACACATTGTGATCAATTCGCACGTGCGTACTACTTGTTTGCTACACGGGTGACTAGAATGTTGTGTATCGAGTGTAACTTTCTTGGAAAGCGCGGGGCACCTTCAAAGAAGCCGACATTGTCGATTATCCGGGATTGTTGGATTGACACAGGGCGGATAATATAACTTTGATTCAATTTCATTTTGAATTTGTCACTTACTTTGAGTTCCCGGTAGGTGTTGGCTATCCGCTCCTTGACTGTTTTAACAGTTATTACTTTTGTCATGCATGAATTTGACCATGGATAAGAGAAATTCAACTCCCGTTGTATTGTTTTAAAACTATTCAATTTCAATCAGTGTCAGTGTCAGTGTCGGGTCAGCAATCCGCTACGGCAGTGTACTGCCGTAGTCGGAGCCGTTTACTTCAGCAAATCGCTTCGGCATTGCCGAATGCCGTAGCCAAATGTGAGGGCTGCAAATTGAATTATTAATCTTTCATTTTCTTTTGGTGAGGACGCAATTAGATACTATTATATAAAGCGTAATCATATATGCTTTTTCTGGTGTCTAAAAGATCTATTTGGCCAATTAACCAAACCGATGCACATAGCCTCAAATCGATTAAAATTTAGAAAATTATTGAATATGTAGCTTCTTACCACACAAGGACTCCTGAATCAACTGTACATTATCACCATATGCACTTACCGCTATACTTAAAGTAATTGACCACCAATAACGTGGTGTCACCCCGTTAATACCGCGGTACTATACCGCGGTATCCTCCAATACCGCGGTACTGATACCGCTTGTTAATGCGAACAAGTATGTGGGAGTAAAAACCTCCCCTCAAAGAGTTCCATGAAAATCACCGCGGTATTCAAAAACATTTATGCAGTGACCGCTAAAAGACTGCGGTATTCAAAAAAATTAATGCGGTGCCCGCTAAAAGACTGCGGTATCATTATCGCCCAATACCGTAACTCCACCGCCGTGACCATCTCGATACCGTTACCGTTTATTACCGGTATCACCGCGGTCATGACCGGGGTATCACCCCGTTTTTCTGGTCAATTACTTTGAGAATAGCGGTAATTCGAGGAAGCCACCCATCAAAGCTCAGATTTATTAGATATCGATTTTAGAAATCTATTATTTTTCATTATCGGGAATACTTGCTGTCCCAGAAGTTTGCCGAAAATATACTCTAGATACTAAATTCCATCGAACAAAATGTTGCTATACAACACATTTTGGGCAATTATATACGACATTTCACAGTCGTTAGCAATATTTTTGGATAATTAATCGATTCTAATAACTAAAGTGACCTTTGATCAAATGTTGTTGTTGTTGGAATCTGTTGAGATGGGGACACTCTGATCGGATTGAGTACCTTTAGTTGCGTTTTCAGTGGATTTAATTTGATTCTGCATTTGGAACACAATTTTTCTAGGCTATATATATGAACACTTGATGTATAGGGTAATTTAGTGGGGGGGATAATTACAGGAAAACATAAAAATCGTTCACTTTGTGATAGAAGCGCCAAACTTTCAGAATTGGTTAAGTGGTTGGTGAGTATCACTAAACTGGCTGGTTCCAGATTTTGGAGGTCACCTTGACCTTCAATTTGACCTTGACCTTTTTGAAAATCTCAGTTTTTGGGTTGGGTGGTTTATGCCATCATTTTCTTGTGAAAATCGCATCTTCTCACAGTTTACTCAGTACAATTATAGTTGGGAGGTGACCACGGTTCATTTGGGCCAAAACATATGTAAGTTTTCATAAGATGGCCGCCAATATGGCCGCCGGAAGTTGAAAATATGACATTTTTTCACAAATATCTTCTAGTTCAATTCATGCTGTTTGGAACTGGTTGAGAAATGCAACTTTATTTTGTGTTTTGTATATTAACTGATCATTGGAGCAATTAAATATGCAATTATTGGGGTCCTAACCCCTTCCAATCCCTCAAATATTCGATTTTACAGAACGCGGTACAAAATTAAAAAAAAAATCACAATTGGGATTCTAGTCATATTTCAACTAGAAATGAAAAGAACATTGTAATGCAAGTGAGGCATATCATTACCTATGAATATTTCAACTCTCTGGAACAAAAAATCTTACCTTGGCTCAAAATGGCCGCCAAAATATGGAAAATTGTAAATATTACACGAGGGTGTCATGCAATTGCTTACAAGTTGTGGTTGATGTATAAAATTGGCTAATCTGTATTCTATACATTGAATACTAACATGCCTGATACACCATGTGTCATTGTTACTATTGTCACCACTGACATCACCAGATATATTGGATTTTTCTCTCACAAACTTGACATAAATATCGGCAAAAAATAACTTTTCAGGGTTCGACCATTTTTTCAAATAAAATGCAACTACCTTTGGTATCAAATGTGTTTATTGTTTTGACCCATCTTAAATGTGTCACACTATGGTGTTTATAGACTAAGTTGCTCAAGATGGCTTCCAAAATGGCAACCAAATTTGTATAAAAAATTTTTTTTTACACATATCCAGAAAATTATTCTCTGCGTTATCCGAAAAGGTAGCAAATTGTGACTCACTTGGTTATTATACCTGTTAGTTAATTAACTGACAACTAGGTTCTATTATGTTTATCCTAGTTCCGTATGGGACATGACAAATTCATTCATAAAGTTGCAGTATGGAATTTTGCGGATGACCTCTTTTGTGATTATGGCCATATTATTGAAAGGAAATGGGCAGAACTTTGAGACGGAACTGAGATGAACCATGAGATGTGGGTAGTCTGGCCCATTATGATCAAAATTTATCAACTGGATACAGGGTGGAAGCCAAGATGACAGCCAGGGAGTTACTCTATGATCGTAGATGGATAATAGGTATACCGCGAGTTATTGTATGGGCATGGATGATGTGTGGGTATATGGGGAGTGCCCTGTTGGCAACGGTGGGTTGTATATTTATATATGTTGTGGATGTGTTATCATTGATGGTGTATGAGGAGTAGATGCATGATCATCAGTATGGCAAGTGTGGAACTTATGAGAGGTCGTATGTGCGGGTATTGTTATATATGGAAGGGCTCACCATTGGTGATGTGCATATGTATACCTGGATTGACTCTATGGTAATGGCTATGGCGAATAGGTATACATGTAGTGGCTGTATAGTCCATGGTGAGGTGAATAGGTATACAACGCGTGATCGTATGATCGTGAATGTAGTGAATATGTATACATAGAGTGAATATATGGCCATGTGCCGGGTGTATGTGTATACCTGGTGTTCATATATGGTGACTCGTGGCTGTATCGTCATTTGTGGTATGTACGGGTATAACCAAGTATGGCTGTATGATCAGGTGTACGTGTATAAATTGGGTGACTATGTTGTCAGTTGTGTTGTGTTTATGTATATATGGAGTGACTGAGGTAATGGGTTGGTTGTACATGTGTACCTTGGGTGGCACAATAACTCAAGGATATGTTAATCAATGGAGAGGTCATGTCAGAGAGTTCTCTATCTTGATGGTGTTTATATACATGGGGGGCGTTAAACGCGGAAAACAACGGCCACCTATTACCACATAGTCATTACATATATACATAAACACCACAGACATAACAATATAATGACCCACTGTATCCATGTACACCTGACCCATGACCACGGGTGACCTTACAGCCACGCGTCACGATACAGGCACACCGGGGATACTCCTAAACATGACCGATAACCATATAGTCATTCCTTGTATACCCATTCAGCTCACCATTGGCCATAAGGTCATCCCCTGTATACCTATTATCCAAACACGTGGTCAAATAGACAATCAATATATACATCAACAATGACCATAAAGTCACTCCGTGTATACATATGCACCTCACCAATGACCATATAGCCACTCGCTTCATACACATACCTTCACCAATGTTACCTGACCTATGGCCATATAGTCACACCGTGTGTACCTATTCAAAACATTCATACACGACGATGGTCAATCCTTGCATACATATTCACCTCAACATTGGCCATGTCATTCCCTGTATCCCTATCTGTCACACCATAGCCGCATAGTCACTCAAGATATACTAATACACCCCAGCCATGTCAGTATAGTCACTCCATGTATGCATATGCACTTTATCCATGGCCATATAGCCACTTGCTATATACACATATCCCTTGCCCATGACAATAAAGCAACACATGTGTATACTGGTATAACCTACACATGACCATACCGCCACGAGTACCAAACAGGAACACCAGGTATACTCATACGCCTGACACATGACCATTTTAATAGTCACCCCCTGTATAGATGTCCATTATATTTATGATCATACAGTCACTACTTGTATACCTACATGTACTCATCTCACCATTGACCATACAGTCACTACCTGTATACCCCTATATCGACACACATAGTCATATAACCACTCGATATACATATACAGCCCACCCTAGACCATAGATTCACTCCACGCATACAAGTAAACCTCACTAAAGGCCATTCGGCCCTTCCAGATATACACACAACCACTCAAACAATCCATACTTGCATATACACCTCACACATGACAATTCAGCAATTCACTGTATAATCATACATGCCATCCATGATAATACAGCTAATCCCTATACACCCACCAATGATAATACATCCATGAGATATATAAATATGCATCCCACCCGTTACCACAAGGACACTCCCTATATACCCACACACTCGATAATGTCCACCCAGCTTACTCCAGGTAATCATATTCAATCATGGCCGTACAGTCATTCCATGTATACATATACACATTACCCGTAACCATAAAATCACACCCTATTGACCAACACACTCATCCATGATCATACAGACAACACATGCACATCCCCCCATGCCCTTACAGTCACTCCATATATACATAATCAACACATAGATGACCATGTAGCTATATCCATACACTACACTACACCAATGACCGTATAGTCATTCCATGTATACATATACACATTACCCGTAACCATAAAATCACACCCTATTTACCAACACACCCATCCGTGATCATACAGACAACACACGTACATCCCACCCATGTCCTTACAGTCACTCCATATATACATAATCAACACATAGATGACCATGTAGCTATATCCATATACTACACCAATGCCCATACAGGCACACCTGGTGCACCCGTACTGGATATACACAATCATAAACTATACAGTCACTCCATGCATACCGATTCACCTCACACCTGACCATGACATCTCCTTGTATACATAGATGCATCTTACGATGGACAACCCACTCATAACTATATAGTCACTCATTGTATACCTATTCACATAAGTCATGGCATACAATAACTCACTGTATACCTATTCACCTCACGTATTATCATAGAGCAGGGTTGGCTGATTTAAATCAAGCGATTTAAATCATTGATTTAAATCAAGATTTAAATCAATGATTTTTTTCAAAAAAATCATTGATTTAAATCAAAAAATTGGAAATGATTGCATATGTCAAGAATATACATTATCTAACAAGGTTTTTTGTAAACTATAACATGATTATGATTAAACAATATACAAAATTGGATAATAGATATGAAATTGTGCAGTAATTGTCAACCCTATACAAAACTGCATGGTACCGTGATTACTGCTCCAACGGCTTGTTCCGCTTATTTGTAACTACAATCAGATTCAGCACTCCTCATTACACTATTAAATTTCCTTTTCTGATTGCCATATATGTATATGCCAACCAAGTAATTCTACCATATACTCTGCCATCTAAACTACTCTAGTTGTCTAATGTCCATACTTGATATATGGTGTCACAGAGGAGCAAAGGTGATTGATAATATATTCAGTTCTCAGCCAAAATTTACTAAATTTATTAGTAAATCTTTAAGTACAGGTCTACTTACCCAGATATCACAACATTGGAACTCACATGGACCTAGTGTATGCACAATTGAAGTCCATGGTTGCTATATCTGTTTTGCCATGATATTTGTGCTCGATACATGTAGTTATACAAAAAATAATAAATAATAACAGAATTTTGATTAATCCAGCCTTGGATATAATAAGCAACACCTTTTAGAACCTTCATTTATCAAAGACATTGCACAATTGCATATTTTCATAACAATTAGAAGAAAAAAATCAAAAAAATCGATTTAAATCAAATAAATCTGATTTAAATCAATTAAATCGATTTTTTTGATTTATTTAAAAAAATCAAAAAAATCACCAACCCTGTCATAGAGTAACTCCCTGGCTATGATCTTGGCATCCGCACTGTATTCAGTTGACATTTTCTTAGCATAATGGACCAGAATAGCCAAATATTATTGTCCATCTCAATTCTGTCTCAAAGTTCTGCCCATTTCCTTTCAATAACTATGGCCAAAATCACAAAAGAGGTGCTCGGCAAAATTACATACTTTAAAATGAATTTATTTTGCCCATACGGAAGTGGGACAATCAGAATAGAACATTTAGTTGTCAGTTAATTAACTAACACGTATAATAACCAAGTGAGTCACATTTTGCTACATTTTCGGATAATGCAGAGAATGTTCGGGATATATGTAAAAAAAATTAACATTTTACAAATTTGGAAGCCATCTTGAGCAAATTGGTCTATAAACACCGTAGTGAGACACATTTAAGATAGACTAAAACAATAAACACCTTTCAATCCAAAGATAGTTACATTTTACCTGAAAAAATGGTCCAAACCTGAAAAGTGAATTTTTGCCAATATTTATGTCACGTTTTTGAGAGAAAAGTCCAATATTTTTGACGATGTCAGTGGTGACAATAGTAACAATTAACCATGGTGAATCAAACATGTTAGTATTCAATGTATAGAATGCAGAATTGCCAATTTTATACATCAACCACAACTTGCAAACGATTGCAGGAGACGCTGGTGTAATATTTACCATTTTCCATATTTCGGCGGCCATATTGGCAGCCATTTTGAGCCAAAGTAAGAATTTTGGTTCCAGTGATTTGGAATATTCATAGGTAATGATATGCCTCACTTACATTACAAAGTTATGTTCATTTCTTCGAAGTTTTGAGGGATCGGAAGGGGCTAAGACCACAATAATTGCATATTTAATTGCTCCAATGATCGGTTAATATATAAAACATAAAATAAAGTCGCATTACTCAACCAGTTCCAAACAGCATGAATTGAACTAGAAGATATTTGTGAAAAAATGTCATATTTTCAACTTCCGGCGGCCATATTGGCGGCCATCTTGTGAAAATTTAGATATGTTTTGGCCCAAATTAACCGTGGTCACCTCCCAATTATAATTGTATTGAGAAAACTGTGAGAAGATGCGATTTTCACAAGAAAAGGATGGCATAAACCACCCAACATAAAAAACTGAGATTTTCAAAAAGGTCAAGGTCAAATTGAAGGTCAAGGTGACCTCCAAAATCTGGAACCAGCCAGTTTAGTGATACTCACCAACCACTTAACAAACTCTGAAAGTTTGGCGCTTCTATCACAAAGTGAACGATTTTGCAACTATCCCCCCCACTAATTTGGGTATGATGAAATAGTCAGAGTCGACTTCATACTTAGGCTGTACCCTGCATATTTAATCACTCAATAATCACTGCATGATGGTTGTGTTGTTTCAACATTTTAACTTCACACATTTTCTACAGTGACACGCAGTAAGCTGTCACCTCAAATCAGTCTACCGCTATACTAGACCTATTACTAATTAAGACATGTAGGCTACCGCTATACTTAAAGTAATTGACCACCAGCAACGTGGTGTCACCCCGTTAATACTGCGGTACTATACCGCGGTATCCTCCAATACCGCGGTACTGATACCGCTTGTTAACGTATGTGGGAGTAAATACCTCCCCTCAAAGTGTTCCATGAAAATCACTGCGGTATTCAAAAAAATTAATGCGGTGCCCGCTAAAAGACTGCGGTATCATCGCCCAATACCGTAATTCCACTGCCATGACCGCCTCGATACAGCTACCGTTTATTACCGGTATCACCGTGGTCATGACCGGGGTATCACCCCGTTTTTCTGGTCAATTACTTTGAGAATAGCGGTAAGTGTGGTCCCTAATCCGAAACCACGAGTATGCTTTTCGTGAAGCAATGCGCGAAAGATATTGCGCAGTAAGCTTTTCTCGAAACAGTGCGCGGTAGATTCTACCACTCACTCTATCTCTCAAATACAAGTTAAAACGTTAAAATAACCTTACAAATTCGCAACTGAAGACTGTCTACTACTATAGTTTATGTATTAAATCAACCCCCACCTGCCCATGTGCATAATAACTGTTTCATTTGTACCGCGTAGTTCTGCGCAGTTCCGCGCACTGTTTCGAGGTGACGTGTCGTTCTACTCTCCAAAGGGTTAAGGGGATGGCAAAGTTTGGTCTAGATGGCCAGCTAATTTTACTAGTGCTGAATTAGATCCATTTGATCTTTGTGTCATGGCTTACACCATCAAAGATCCATGGCGTGCGTCAAACAACATACTAGTAGGTGGCTATAATTCCTATAAAAGTAACAATTACAGACCTTCTCAAAATAAGTGGCCCTTTTAACGGGGTCCTCAACGTGGTCGTAACGCCAACGTAACGCGGTTTTTGCGTTGATAACGCGTTGGTGATACGTTATGACCGCGTTGACAATCAACGGACCGCGTTGAATTTTAACGCAGACTGCGTTGAAGTTTAACGCAGACCGCGTTTACGTTAAACACATTGCGCTAATGATCAACGCACAGTCGCACACGTTTTCAAATGTATATGTTTTGTTTTTAAATATTTGATGAGGACACATAAAGAAACTGAATTTCAGTGATTTAATTCTGGTGAGAAAAACAGAATTTAACTGAATTATTAAACTTATATATACTACTAGTACGGTAAAAAGTAAGTTAATATTTACCATACATGTATGCTTGCCAATACAATAGCGGACAATTACTGAAACATGTAACGTCTCTTCGAAGCAAACGTTGAGTAAGTTTATTTCATCATCGTGAAAGCGACACGGCCTCATTGAGTGATCATTGTGGCACACGATGTCCGCTAGCCAATCAAAACAGACAAAGTTATGCTTGCACGTGTCAAGTCGAGAATTCTGTGTTGGAAAAACAGTCAATTAATACAGAATACAAGCTGGTAGGAGGAGTCATCTTCACAAAGTTTCTACATGGTATAAAAATATCTTGCAGAAATTCCTTTGATCTAAATTTAATAATAACTTCAAATAACGAGACAATCACCATTCAGCAGCGTGCGTGGTCCAATAGAGGTTCGCGATGGGGAAGTTATGTTTTCCTTGTATTAAAGGGGCACTGATATCTGGATAATATTTTACGAACTACCGACGAGAGGCTAATGAAAGTCCGAATAATCAAGTCATGGTATTCTTCGACATAAATCACAAATCGTGTTTATTTTATAATGATTATTGGTTTATTTAATGCTATACATGCACGTGTATAGTGGTATACATAACGAGCGTCGTGAACATTTCTGGAATTTTTCATGGCGTTTGTTTATGGCGTATATAAACGCGCTTTATTGTTTCATACAGTTTCGGCCGACATCGGAACTGACACAATACCCTTGGTCTATACATGAGCGTACAGGTAATCGACATTTAAACGGATATGACGCTGAATATTAAATATTCAAATAACACACCTTCGTGCAGCGCGATCAACGTGATTTACATTAATTTATTATTTTTTCCCGGAAAAATCTAAATGTGGGCCAATATGTAAAACATTTTAACACAAATCTATCATGCATTTCTCCCATCACGTTAACAACATTGTATTATTTTGGAAACATTCCATTTCGTTGACGGTTATCTCGACTGCGTTTGTTGCGTTGACGGTTAACTTTTTTGACCGCGTTTGTTGCGTTGGCGGTCATGCCGATTTTTACATAATGCATGTATTATTGTATATCTATGTTTTATAATTTTATATTATATGTTATATGCTTGCAACTGCCCATTGAGGTGTTATTGCAATAAAATCTTGTATCTTGTACAAATATCAATCAATTTTCAAATATGGGTGGAGTTACAGAAAATTATCTGGTGGTGGTGGTTTTTTTTTTAGCGGGACATTAAATTACCGTATATATTTTGTCCGGCATCGGCGTTTGAAATCAAATGGGTAAGCCATTATGTGTCGACTGTAGACTTGTGATTTGAATTGTTAATATTTTACGATGTACTTGTCAGTAGAAATTATAACGAATTTCGGAGAATACTGTAAATATATGTGCAAAAGAACTTTTTATTATATGAGGTTTTGACGGTGGACATGTGTGTGTTTTTTTTTTGCGATTTCTGTGACATAATAATTGTTGGTGACTATATTAAAGTTTTCTTTTATAACCCGGAAATCTAGAAAAAAACAATTTTGTCTAATTTGGTATCATCGGACGGCGCTTGGATCTTCAAATGTACATTGTACATTGTTTTTTAAATATTTGATGAAGACAAATAAATAATTGAATTGCAGTGATTTAATTCCGGTGAAAAAAAAACTGAAGTTAACAATATTATTCAACTTGTATATCCTGGAGCCCAATAGTACTGTTGGCAACCGGTTGAACTAATATCAACTGGTTAACCGCTATGTAATAAACACATACAATGCCACTGATGTGACTGATAAAATCTAACGTGTTAAGGTCATTCAGATCAAAATGGCAGATTACCTAGTCTGGCATTGGTGGCTAAACAGTAAACATCAAAGATGCATGACGTCATCTTTGATGTAATGTTCCGATGTCCGGTAAAACACGTGCACTGATGCCACTGGGTCATAGGCAAAGATCAATACAATCGTTTTCACTGCAGTACGGCGTGGTCATTTGACATCTACTCTCAGACTCACTAGGGCTGGACATCAGTTCACATAGAAATATATAGGGAACCGAATGCAATAGGGCCTAAAAAAATATGTTTGTTTCCGCTAACCCGACCGTACCTATTTTAAACCCCGACCCTAAACTTTTTATTGCCATTGCAAAAAAACAAAATTGGACCAAAAACATTTTTATTTTTTTTCAATTTAGGTCCCAATTCATATCATAACAAGATGCAAAACATTTATTTGTATATATTGTCATATTGACATAAGAAATTTTAGTTTCCAAAAAGATTTAAGTTTAACAGTTGGAATCATACTGTAAAGTATGTTTGGCTTTATCTAGCTTTCATCTGTGAAAACTTCAAATAGTTTCAGTTCAGGTTTGTTATGATTCAGCCTTCAGTATTTGAATAAAATACAATACAGGAACATTAACAATTTGATCGAATCAACCTGGTTAGGCAAAAAAAAAAGATTGTATGTTTCCGATAACGGAGTGAAAAAATTAGGGTACCGCTATACTTAAAGTAATTGACCATCTATGATGCGGTGTCACCCCGTTAATACCGCAGTATGATACAGCGGTATCCCCAATACCGTGGTACTGATACCGCTTATTAACGCTTCAACACCGCGGTGACACCACAATGCATACGGTTCGCGATACCGCGGTGATTTTAACGGACAATTTGCGCGGAAAAAAACAAAGGACATTGAAGAAATCTTATTTACTTATTATTGACGATAATGTTTTTTTGCCAATAGTGATTTGTCCATGTGTATAATATGCTTTTGCCAATAGTGATTTCTTTATGTGTCTGAGTCATCAAAAACTATCTCTTGAGTGGAATTTTTCTTTCTCGTCTCCGTATAACCAATAGATATTGAAAGACGGTAACGTCTTCCTTAGAAAATCTGATATATCCGACCTAATTTGGTTTTTACCCTCGACTGTTTATTGTCGTTGAACTTTATAGGATTTATTTTTATTTTACGATATCATGCGCGAACGTCATGGAAACACGGCTTAATTGGAACCAGATTCGTCTACTTTTACAGGCACGCGGGAGGTCATGTATGGTTATTTATAAGTGAGATAATCCTGATGATTATGACGACACATGCGCGTCCTGTTATAAAGACATGTGGGATGGGAACAGTCCGTATGCATCTGCTACATGTATATAGATTGTTTATTGCCGTAATATGTCAACATGGAAATTTGACAAATGTGGACGCTTACAATTTGACATTTATAAGAAGCAAACAAAAACATAAGCACGTGGTTGAACACAATTTGACAACATGACCCACGATGATGTCATGATGTCGTCATCAAGGGAACTTCCCCAAACACTAAACGATAAACACGTCACAAAAATGTCACGTGGGCCTGTTCTGAATGCGACAGGTTGTCATGGTAATCTTCAGCAGGGTTGAGTGCAATACAAAGTATCACGCCGTGAACATACGTTGCCGGTACTTTGAAGTTGCCGACATCGGCTATCAAATTGTAAACTCCACCCATCGCCTGGTGTCCGGGCACTGATGTGTCTTCCAACACATACCTGCCCTTGAAATAATTTCACCACGCACCAAGTTATTTTTTTATATGTTTATTCAATAAAGTAAGATGGACTAGAATATTCTAAGGCAGCGATTGGCATTGACACGAAGTCATGGAAATCACAGTGATTCTCCTTTTATCTGTGGAATTTAATAATAAGATCCTTAATTAAGGCTTATAGACGTATTGTTTTAACTTTCGGTGTGACAACCCAGCCAGCAGGAGTCGTCATTTAATTAATAGATATTATACCAATGCCGTGAATCATGCGTCAAAAACACGAACATTGCACTTGTATTAAAGAAAATATAAACTCGCATTTATAAACACATGGGACGATATACTTATTTTTTTTTATAGCTGATTTTCCAATATCATCATATTTCTCTTGCTATTCCACATAGTTCAAATCATTTTGGATTTATTCCGCCCCCCCCGCTCCGATTTTCAGAAATAAACCATGAATAAAGCATGTGATTGACTATCCTACGACATTTCCAGCTACGATTTTTACGTACACACGACTGCGATTACGTCGCAAGTGGAGGTTATCAAGGATACGCCACGATTTCGCATCTAAAATCAAACCGTGCTTGATACTATTTTTTGACTTGCGACATTGTCGTGAGCATGCGCAATCCAACTATCGGTTACTTCCGGCCTCGACGGAAATCTTTCCACTTACGATTGAATCGTTGTTATCTGAACGTTCACTAAATGTATCCCTTCAATCGATATCGCTATTTTTGTTTTGTTTACGTCAAACAATGAATGTTCCATTTTCAAGGTTATTTGAATAAAACATGGGATTGCATGAAGGATAATAACACAAATAAGCAAACATACCAGTGTAAACACAAATGTATAAAAACTTTATTTCTGATTATATTTCATGAAACATGCATTAATATTTTCGATTAAATTGATATAGATCTTGAGAAATGCGTCGTCGCAACAAAAGTCAGGTCTCAGTCCCGGTATTCCGGGAATCGTCGTATAGGGAGTGTATGACGTCGTCCCGGTATTCCGGGAATCGCCGTGCAGGGAGTACGTTGCGTAATCCCGTTATTCCGGGAATAACCGTTGAAAGAGTTAAAATAGCCGGTGTCCGTCTGTGCGTCCGGAAATGGTTTCCGGATGATAACTTTAGTTTCGGTTATTAGATCAAAAGCAAATTTCATAGGTGTGTTTATCAGGCCAAAATAAAGGTCAAGTTCGAATATGGGTTTGCTCCGCCCATTTTTGCAAGAGTTATGGCCCTTTTTTGACTTAGAAAACCCCTGAAAGTTGGTTTCCGGGTGATAACTTTAGTAGAGTTAATCGGATTTAAACCAAATTTGGTATATTACTTTCTCCCAGCAAAACACAGGTCAAGTTCGAACTTGGGTTCTGTCCGACCATTTTTGGCAGAGTTATGCCCCTTTTTCGACATAGAAAATTAAGTTTTTCTTCTGTTTTTTGGTTTCCGGATGATAACTTGATTTTGGATTGTTTATATGCAAAACACGTTTTTTTGTGGATTACTTATATCAAAATACAGCTCAAGTTCGAATTTCGGTTTAATCCAATAATTTTGGCGACAGTTATGGCCCCTTTTTTGTCCACCGACCCGGCATAAAACCCCAAAAGTTGGTGTCAGGATGATAACTTTAGTAGAGTTAATCAGATTTAAACCAAATTTGGTATGTGTCTTTCTCCCAGCAAAACACAGGTCAAGTTCGAATTCGGGTTCCGCCCGCCAATTTTCACTAGAGTTATGTCCCTTTTTGACTTAGAATTTTTGCCAATTTGAGGTTTCCGGATGATAACTTTAGTAAATGTGTACTGAATGAAATTAAATTTGGTATATGTAGGTTCACTAGCACAAAAGACAGATCAAATTCGATTTCGTGTTCCGCCATGCCAATTTTTATGCGCAAACAATGGTTTTATCAAGCCAACGCTTAGAGGCGGACATGAGGTCTACTGACCTTTTATTCGACTTGTTTTACTTAGAAAATTTCTCATTTTTTCGGTTTCCTGATGATATCTAAATTTGGATCCTTTAATTGCAAATACCGTTTTTATGTGGATCAGTCATATCACGATACATGTCAAGTTCGAATGATTTTTCTCAGAGTTATGGGCTTTTCGACTTTTAGCCAATTTGAGGTTATATTTTGACTTCACGAGTTTTTTTAAGATTTGTTTATTTGTATGCATGTCAGTAATGAGACAATGCACAAGTGTCTTATCCATAAAGTATACTTCTACAAAGCCTCCGCTCCAAATGAAGCCACCGGTTCGGGGGGCACTGTGGCCGAGCGGCCTTTTATTATATTATGCAACAACTAAACTCTATTATTTCTCTAGTGTCGAATACCAATGCCTTCGCGGATCAAACGTGTAAAAAAATCAAATGAAATGCAGCCTCGTTTCCTGTGTGTTAATCCGACAAATCCATTATAGGTTGTGACATCCATTAGTTTATGACTTCTTTAAGACCAACATATCAGCTTGAAAAACACGGGCGCTTGTCCCGGCGATTCGAAATGGCCATCGGCTTAATGTTACACTCAAAACCATACACCATATACTTTAAGAACAGTTTGTAAATGCTTCCTTTGTGTGACGTCACATCGGTACATCAAAGTAAAGAGCCGACGCTTAACTCAATTGAATGGCTGTCACTTTATGGCAAAATCTTATTAGCACGTGCACTGCTTCCGGACGTCATTTATATTATGTTTGCTTTTGAGAAACTGACATGTCTGGCTGGTATTTCGTATGATTTCTGATTGTCCACTCTATCCTGAGTCACGACAACAAGGTCGGTGTTTGGATTCGAGGTTCGGTTCAATTCGAAACCGAGACGATGATTCGGTTTCAATGTTCGGTTCGACCTAAAATTTAAGGTTTGCAGGGCCCTAATCTCAGGTATTATTATATAGCATACGGTACTGATATGATTCACATGCTAAAATATTATTTCACAAACAATCCATCAATATTGGAAAAAAATTTATGTTACAGTAAAAAGCGTGGTTGTGTCAATATTCAGATACCGGGTATGAACAAATAAAATTTATAACATACCCTTGAGTGCCTAATAAAAGTACAGGCTACTACAGGGTGGAATAATAGTACAGGTTGGAAAATGTTGCGTAACTGAATAATAGTACAGGGCGGAATAAACGTACAGATTTGAAATATTAGTATCAAACAGCCCCACAAAACGCATCATCTGACTGGTTTACTGATGCCATATGTGACAGAAATAGTTTTGATGGATAGCCAGGTCTGGGAATCTGCAGCATGTTGGTTACTGTTTGTCAACAATCAGAGTTCATTTCTTTAGGCCTAAAAAAAAAGACGTTTGTTTCCGCTAACCCGACCGACCCTATTTTAAACATCCCCCATAGGCATTTCCAATCCATACATACCGGTATATAAAAAAATTCAAAAGTTATGCTTGAGAAACTTGATCAAATTGACCTCTCAGTAAAATTCAAATTACTGACTCAAAGTGCCTCAGATTAGCTCTAAATGTAAATGGATTTTCAAAAATTTTCAGGGGGAGAACCTCCACCATCATCAGGGGGTCACCCGTCCCAAACATTCCTCCGCTCAGGCCTTCAGGTTATGCGTTCGGCATATCATTGCCCAAAAGAACCCATCATTAAAAGATTGGTACAATTGATGGTCACTCCAATATGTGAACAGTGCAGTGGTGCTGGACTGACTCCAGTTGTCGCCAGACCATATGGGAAATATTAGGATTATCAAAGACTATATTAGTATATAGACTAGTATATATGTAAATATTAAAGCATATGTAAGATTGAATTAGAGTTTCTAGTTCCTCTGTCATCTGGGTTAACCTGATTGGGGCTAAGAAGTGCATAGTTTGGGCTATTGCCAGTGCAAGTATTATACAGTTATTTTTAAAGATACTGAAAAAAAAAAGTTAACAAAAAAAAAGAAGTTAAGCCTACCTACAGGGTACCTACCCTAATTTTTTTCAGCTCGTTAGCGGAAACAAACGTATAATTTTTTTAGGCCTTATGAATAACACAATTTAAGATTGGTGAATTATTTCTTTTGGTTAATTTAATAAACATACAGGGCCAAATAACAATAATACAGGTGGGAATTTTACCTCGATTTTAATAATCGTACATGTATGTTATTAGGCACTCGAGAGTACTGAACAATTTTTATATATTCAACATATTAAATATATAATATAGTTATTCATAGACATGCATAATTACGCTCCAACAAAAATGAGCTCATGTTTACTTTTAATGATTTTTATAATTTAATTTCTTCTTTCATAAAATTCAAAGGATTGCTTAACAAAATCACACATATTTTGTATCCCAAATAAATTGTATTTGGCAAGTGGGTTTTTTAATTTTTTTAAACATCTTCCGAAGTCATTAACAAACCTGCTAGGGGCTGCAGTATATATGCTTACATTTCCACATGTTTATTGTTTAATATAATTTTGATTTCTATCAAACTTCAGGAATTTGAAAATGTTCTTGCTGATACTCATGAAAAAGTGATTAATCAAGCATCTCTCTTCATCCATGGTTTACAAGCTAGGAATTTCTTGACACAGGTGAGAATCAAATAACATGACCACAAAACTGACAAGACATTGTTGAGGGACTTCAGAAATCATTGCAATTTTGACAATTATATATACATGTATGCCTATCTTTGATAATCTGACTTAGATTTACTGCAGGTGTAGCCACATGTGTCATCAATGTGAATTCAACTCTTAAGATTATATATACTGTAGGCTTGATGTAACATCATAATAATATGAATTTTAAAGATTCCCTATAATTAATAGGGCTGAAACAGTTCACTGGTGAGCGCTGCCATGAGCATTCATAAAAATTGCATATTGCCACGGTTTTTATGTTTACCCATACCATGTATGGTAAACATAGTGTCGTTGTCCGGATTGACCACTCGTCATTCGTCCGTCCGTCCGTCCGTCTGTCCGTCCGTCTGTCCGTCCGTAGACACTTTACGTGTAATGCGATAACTCAAACATTTTTTACCTGATCAAAACCAAATTTTGTATATGGGGTTTTCAACCCAAAATACAGATCGAGTTCGAATATGGGTTTGATCCAACTTTTTTGTACAGAGTTATGGCCCTTTTTCGACTTAGAATTCACGCATTCTGCCATAACTCAAACATTTTTTATCTGATCGGAACCAAATTTGGTATGTGAGTTTCTCGGCCCAAAATACAGATCGAGTTCGAATATGGGTTTGATCCGACTTTTTTTTACGGAGTTATGGCCCTTTTTCGACTTAGAATTCATGAATTCTGCCATAACTCAAACATTTTTTATGTTTACCCATACCATAGTATGGTAAACATAGTGTCGTTGCCCGGATTGACCACTCGTCGTTCGTCCGTCTGTCTGTCTGTCTGTCCGTCTGTCTCTCCGTAGACACTTTACGAGTAATGCGATAACTCAAACATTTTCTATCCGATCGAAACCAAATTTTGTATATGGGTTTCTCAGCCCAAAATACGGATCGAGTTCGAATATGGGTTTGATCCGATTAATTTTAAAGGAGTTATGACCCTTTTTCGAAAAAAAATTGAAAAATTGAATCGATTTTTTTTTAAATTTATTTTTAACTTTTATAATAATAATAAAAAAAATGTCATTGACATTGTCATTTGTTTTCATTTAGATATTGATGATTATGATAAAAAGATTTCCAATGTGTCCCTTTAATTTTTTTAAATAAGTTAAAAAAAATTGAAAAACTAACACCATTATAACTCTGCCAAGGGTACCCCGAATCACCACACCAAATTTGATTAAATCGGTCCAAAATCTTGTGTTATGTACTGGTAAATCTGTTTGGAGCAACATTAAATCCAATTCACCAATTGCCTTTGGACTTATGCCAATGTGCAAATAATCTGATACATAAGGCTATGGCATCTAATTTAAAATAAAGATTCAACAATAAACATCACATGCTATTAACAGTAGACATGGACATCTGTGCTGCTATATAATTGATATTAATGGGTCAGTGGTGAGGTTGCTTATCTGTATACTAGGACACATTATTATTGTAAACTTAAATTGGACTCTCTTAACCCAAGTATTCCATGTCCAGGTCACACCTACACATTTAACCCATGGGCTTGCTGGCTGTGGCGGTTTAGCATTACAGATTCTGTACCAGTGCATTCTCTTATATAAATGCCAGTGACCCATAAATTCCAATAATTTGTGTTATGTACATTTGTCTATAATAGTACATAACAGTATACTCTATAATTGAACACCAAAACTCTCATTTATCCGATCATATTAAATTTTTATCGCCAAGGGATGGGTTAACATCTGCCGATCGTGATCGGCCTCTCGTTATGTTTACCCATACCATAGTATGGTAAACATAATGTCGACGTCCGGATTGACCACTCGTCGTTCATCCGTCTGTCTGTCTGTAGACACTTTATGCATAGTGCGATAACTCAAATATTTTTTATCTGATCATAACCAAATTTTGTATATGAGTTTCTCAGACCAAAATACAGATCGAGTTCGAATATGGGTTCAATCTGAGTTTTTTTAACTGAGTTATGGCCCTTTTTCGACTTAGAATTCATGCATGCTACCATAACTCAATTTATTTTATCTAATCATATTCAAATTTGGTATGCAAGTTTCTCGGACCAAAATACAGATCGAGTTTGAGTATGGGTTTGTTCCGATATTTTTTAATGGAGTTATGGCCCTTTGACATAAAATTTCTGCATTTTTAGCTCAACTTTACTTTGTAAAGTTTGAGCTATTGCCATGGCTTTGTCGTCCGTGTGTGCATGTGTACGTAAGGCGTCAACAATGCAGGCTACAGGTCGTACCTTTGGTCGGATCATTATGAAATTTGTCACAGCTGTTGACATCAACATTTAGACCAGAATGATTAATTTTGGGGTCATTCGGAAAAAAAACATGGCCGCCAGTGGCCATCTTAGATTTCAAAATTCACTCCATTAGCACGGGCTACAGGCCGTACTGTTTGTCTGATCATTATGAAATTTGTCATGGATGTTAATATTCACATGCAGATGGGAATGAGTAATTTTGGGGTCATTCGGCCCAAAAACATGGCCGCCAGCAGCCATCTTGGATTTTACTCTTTATGACTAAATTCTTTAGCACAGGCTACAGGTCGTACCTTTAGTCTGATCATCATAAAATTTGTCATGGCTATTGAAATTGGAATGTAGATGGGAACGAGTCATTTTGGGGTCATTCGGATAAAAAACATGGCCACCAGCGGCCATCTTGGATTTCAAAATTTCATCCATTAGCACGGGCCACAGGTCGTACTGTTCGTCTGACCATCATGAAATTTGTCATGGATGATAATATTGACATGTAGATGGGAACGAGTAATTTTGGGGTCATTCGGCCAAAAAACATGGCCGCCAGCAGCCATCTTTGATTTTACTCTTTGTATGACTAAATTCTTTAGCACGGGCTGCAGGTCGTACCTTTAGTCTGATCATCATAAGATTTGTCTAAAATGTTAATAATGACATGTAGATGGGAACGAGTCATTTTGGGGTCATTCGCCAAAAAACATGGCCGCCAGCAGCCATCTTGGATTTTACTCTTTGTATGACTAAATCCTTTAGCACGGGCTACAGGACCTACTTTTAGTCTGATCATCATAAAATTTGTCAAGAATGTTAATAATGACATGTAGATGGGAACAAGTCATTTTGGGGTCATTCGCCCAAAAAACATGGATTTTGGATTTTGCTCTTTGTATGACTAAATCCTTTAGCACGGGCTACAGGTCGTACCTTCAGTCTGATCATCATAACATTTGTCATGGCTGTTGAAATTGGAATGTAGATGGCTTAACGAGATATATGTTTTTGAGGGACAGGACACTGGCTTACAGGCTGTAGCTCTATCTAATGGAGCTTTCCACAGAGGCCATGCCCAATAGCAATTTATTAGAATATATTAGACCAATCAGATACCGAGCCGGCCGCTGGCTGCAGAGATTTTTTTTTAATGCCATCTTTCTTCACCCTAATTTTGATATCCATGCATACATTCAGTGTTAAATTGGCTATATTCAAACAACTTTTTTGTTGTCAAATCATAATATACTGAGATTTATATTTGCGGCATGATGTTATAAATTTATCCGTGATTATACGGTAACAATGTTTTTCGTTTAGCATGACACTTTTTCACATTTAATGGCAAAACGAATGTATGTTCTCTGGTTTAGATATATTAGAGTTCAGTGATCTGTCTGTCTGTTCTGGTCTATGCAATTTTTCTTTCAGAGTCGGGGGGGCCTCGGTGGCTCAATCGGTTAGGGGTACAACTCCAAGCCGTTTCGCCTTCCAGCGCTGGCGATAAGGGTTCAAATCCACATGTTTCCATCGTGGACTTTGTAACTCGAAATCGTTATCTGGGAAAGTTGCCAGTTACATGTACTTGCCGATGGCCGGTGGTTTGCCGCAGATGGTCGACGAGTTTATCAGCCATTGAAATCACTGTTAGATTAGCCGTAAGTGTGCGGATTTCCTCCACCATTAAAACTGGCAATGTCGTGATATGGCCTTAGTGGATAAAGCGACATAAAAACCCAATCAATCAATCCTTGATCGATTTTAACCAAATTTGGTGTGGTGCCTCGGGGGTACCACGGCAGATGTTATAACGAACTTATATAGTTATTTTTTTTTAAATGTTCAAATGTTCAATCTAAAAATCTAAAAAGAAAATGTTCAAATTAAATAAAAACAAAAATTTAATTATAAAGTTAAAACAAAAATTAATTACAAAATTTAAACAAATTTTAAAAGATTCATCTATAAATCTATTAAAAAAGAAAATAAAAATAATTTAATTTAAAAATTTTAATTTTTTTTTTCAATTTTAATTTTTTTTGTTTCTGTACAACAGCACATCAAAGTTCAATCTAAAAGAAAAATTGAATCTAAATAATTTATTAAAAATCAAACTGGTTAAAAGATCAAATTTGAATGAATCATATACATGAGTCTGTTTCAGCTAGTTATTAAACATAAAGGGCAAGTGCTGATGTGTTCACTTGTGAAGTCGATCTCGGGTAACAGACAATATTAAGTGGATAAAGTATTTTTACCAGTTGGCGGGACTACCGCTGTGGGTGTGGCCTCTGGAAAGCTCCATTAATTTGCACTCTTACTCTGGGTTTCCGAGATGGTCTCTATGCCAGAAAAGATGGGAATAAATCGTGTTTTATCACATATTTTGTCATGTTTGTTCAGTGTTTCACAGACAACAAAATCAAATGCATGCCCATGCTGGTGGAGATGGGAAAATTGATACCCACAAAACGCTGCACAAAACAGCACAAAAGACAAATGTTTATGTCAACATCCGGATTGACCAACTGTCATTAGTCCATCCATCTGTTTGTCTGTAGTAGGGGTGCCACGATTAATCGTATAATCGATTAATCTGCGTTATTTATTTCGGACGTTGGAAGATGCCGGTTATTGTTGAATACCGGTACATATACCCTGATTGTTTTAAACAGTCTAAATTGCAACTGAGTGGTTAACAACATTTGATCATGTATCAAAGCGATTCCGACAACTTGAGTACTACTGGTATATGTTGCAAACAGCTGGCAGTTCATTTAATGACATGGTTACTCTTCGGGTCATTGTATATTCTTCAAATTGCATGGCGGCACTGCAGCTTTGAATTTATGCCGACATCGTTGTATATTTCTACAAAAAAAGGTGGCACTATGTCATTGAAATAGGCTGACTTTCGACTGAATGCACTCGCCCTTAAATCTCAATGGACCAAAGGGGAGTTGATTGACATTCTCGAAATCAGGGATCATACGGTATTTTAATCAGCGATATTCTCTGTGGTGTCGTTTGCAGCAATTATACTTCGTTGGTATAAGTACACTTAGATGTTACTAGTACAGGCTATCGCTTAGAGTGTGGTGACTGCTAAATGAAATTGACTATTACCAAATAATTAACTTGTTCCAAGTCCTGAAATTTGTGGGCGGGGGCCTACCTTTGTAATTGTTATCCACGCTGGAAGTTCGCAGAAACTTAATAGTTTCCATAACATTAGATTCCTCTTTTCTTAGAAACCACTGTCGGTCCGTCGTGCATTCCTACTTTTATATTGCTTGTATGTCTGGCTATTAAATTAATCGCAACATTTGTTCCACTGAACTCACAAATATTATAACCATCACATCGCCGAAAAATGTGCTTGTATTGAATACATTGTGCTCATTAGTCAATACCGGCGGTTTATGATGCACTTTATTAACACCAAAATTACATCAGCCGATGCCTCAAACAAGCAGCGATAGCAGTTAACCAGCACCCAGCCAATATGGCAATAGGGCATAAATCAATAATCATTGCACCTCTAGTCTGTAGACGCTTTAGGCCAAAAAAAAACTTGTCTCTCTGATTTCTTGAGCAAAAAAATCCAGGTAGGCAGGTACGAATTTTTTTTTTTTTTTTTTTTTTTTTAATCCATCTATAATGCACCATATTCTAAAAATAAGATAAAAGTCAGTATTCTCAATACCTTTCTATCCAGTTGCTGAAGTTTCTGACAGAAAACTAGTTTTATATCTGACAAAATACCCAGAATATGCACCAGAATGTTTGGAGTGATCTAAGCTCCAAGAAGGGACACGAAAATGCTAACTCCTGTGGCTTATGGCACCGTGACACAATGTTGCGCAATACTGTACATGACAACATTGATACTATCGGCATTGCTAGCAAAAGTCTAGAAAACTTCTGTACGAGCGAAATAAACCTAGTATCTTGTCAAACTTTATGGGTATTGTTTTTATTCATCGCCAAAGTTTAAAAGTCGTTAACATCTAGTAATTTTTTTTAAATGGGATAAGAAATTAATTGGGAATTTCTTTAGAAATCAATTAAATCAATTGCCAAATTTGGTGTTGTAGTTCTGAGCGCGTGACTTGATTATGATAGCTGAAGTATCCGTTCTTGCTTTATTTTAGCACGTGCTAAAATAAAGCCATGGTTTATTTAGCAGCTTATATATATATATATAGTAGAGAACAAATGTGATGGACAAAAAGCGATATAGATGTGTTTTACATGTCAAGTGCATGCATAATAAAAAAAAAAAAAAAATAATTTAATTAAATTTTATTTATTTTTTTAAATTTTGGAAAACAAATCCAGGTCGGCTCAATTTCGGCAGGTAGGTCGGGAAACCGGAAACACAGATGTTTTTTTTTTTTGGCCTTACGCATGGTGCGATAACTCACATTTTTATCTGATCGGAACCAAATTTTGTATATGAATTTCTCAGCACAAAAGACCGATCGAGTTCTAATATGTGTTTGATCAGACAATTTTTAACTGTTTAATGGCTCTTTTTTGAATAAAAATATTCACTCTTTAAAAAATAAATTTAGTTTGAATTCCTTGCCCTATTTAACATAAGCCTGTGATTTATTGATAGCTCTGCTTTATAACAGATATTAATCGGTCAGCAGTGAGGTGTTTATCTTGATTGCTGTTGTGGGTAGAATTTGATACATTGGGCCATCGTTAATAATGTTTGTTTGCCTTCGCCCGACCGACCCTCGTTTCTCCCGGCGACCTGAATTTTTTTATTGGTGATTGTAAAAAAAAAATTTTTTTTTATTGTTAGCGTTGCCGGACCACGAATTTTCTTATTTCCCGTGACAACATGCTTGCGTGCTGACAACATTACCGGAATTTCCAAAACCTACATCGTACAACCGAAACGCGGAAGTATGACACTGCCTGTTATTAGTCTCGCGATCCACTGTGAGGAATGGAGAACAATACTACACCTTAGGCTTGCCGCGATTTTGGGAATAATGGAACAATCGTCAAAGGTGACGATTAATCGATTTTCATTTTGAAAATAGACTTTTTTTAGTTCAAATAACAATGCATATTTTACAACAACACAAGAACGCTGGCATACAGCGTATTTGCAAAGAACTTATCTCAACTTAAGAGGCAATATTTTGCAACGTATTTACAGCACTAATCTAACCCAGAAACCCACCCACGCAAACATTTGTGACAATGTAACTTTCAGTTGCAGCATCATTTGAGGTCGGGCCGACAGAGTAATCGAGTTCCGTCTTGGTTTCACGTCACGGCGGTTTTTCTTTTTATGTGCTGACGCATGTGTATACTCCGCGGCACGCGTGATAGCACATGTTCAGCAGTCATGTGCTATTCCGCTTTTTAAGTTTCAATTGGTTATGGGTATTGGTATTGACAATCGAATGAACTGAGAAATGATCGACTTTGAATTAAGGCACGATCCCTAACTTCAAATTCAATTAATGCACGATCCCAAATTCACGAACAGGCTCACGAAGCACGTGGCCCGACGAGAGTTGGGAGTATTTTTCCAATTTTTTCGTTCAATTTGTTTAATCAAAATGATTTCTGAATCTGCTTAGTGCTTACATAAAGTTCATAAACTACGAGTAATTATTTTGTTTTTATTGTTTAATAGAGGCATTTGAATTTATATGGGAGCAAATTCTCAGAACTAATGCCCTTCTTTTCCGACGTGCGGTGCTCGTAAAACGGGAGTTACACTTACCAGACACACCTCTTAATAGTCTCTTTTTTGGCATCTATTTACTACAAATTAAATCTCTATTTGAGATTTAATTTCATGGGTTGAAAAATCGATTAATCGTCTATTATAGCCACTGATTAATCAATTTTGAAAATCCAAAATCGCGGCAACCCAACTACACCTATGGCTGATAAACACAAGTTGTACACAACACAATTCATTTGATAAGATTTTCAAACAATACCATGACATTAACCCAGATAAAAAAATATATATTACGTTCCACCATATTCCGGTGCTAGTTTTCACAACAACAATGTTTTTTCCACATATTATTTTTATCGCCGGGGAATAGGGGTGGGAAGATACACCGATGCACCGGTGTATCGCGATACAGTAACATACGATGCATGCACCGATACAAATCCTTAAATATCGTCGTATTGCGATACACGTATAATTCATAATAAATGTTTACTGTACGAAAACTTCGAAAAGCATAGTCACTTGATCGGCTATTAAGATATATCGAGAGTTTCAGTCCTAAAACAAAGTTAAAACAAGACTTCGCATGTGCATATATAGCTTCGCGCGAAAGTGATGAAACGTACTATAATGTGTCCGTGCTGCACGTGCATCGCGTGTTTGATTAGAGCTGGTGCATATTTACGCCACATGGCACAATTGATATATAACTTCCCGTTTCGTTTTCGGAAGCACATGTCACGTGCGCTCGCAGCTGATGCACAACTGCCTTCTAAATATACCGCTACTTTCCGCGGTACCCTTCATTTTGACCGCGTAATTGTGTGTTACTCGAACTCAATTCGTATAGTTACGAGTCCAGTGGTCTGAATCTAGTACATTGTATTTAGAGTTACTCCTCTTACATTGGCAGCTCCACGTTTTGTGATTTATTAACAAGTGATTTCAAGCATGATCACTTACGGACTTTCTTTGTGCAAGTCTTGATTACCCGATTTTGTGGTCATCGTCTTTGAACTCTTGAGTTTCAACATCCGTTTTTTTTAAATAAGCTTTGTAAATGTAATGGCGTCAACGGAGCCAGCAGTTGAGATTCCTCAGCAATCGCAGGAAAAATTCATTATAAAACCCAAACCCGCAGACAAATACAAGTCTAAAGTTTGGCAGCACTTCGGTTTGTTAGCTACCCTAGTAAATGGGATAAAGAGTGTTTTCGACTGCTGGCGATATTATAAATGCTCAGCGCTCAATGCTGAACTCAGAAAATGTTGACACTTTAATTTTTTTGAGAAAGAACCTGCGTTACCATTAACTTACCAATAAATAGTCGATCTTGTATTTACTGTTTAGAGTAGATCAGACTCATAATAACTATTGACTTGTTTAAAAGTTGTTTCAGTTGCAAGTAGGCACAGTAATGCTATTTGCCCTAATAAGCTTGTGTTTGAGTTGTCATGTTTGATTTGATTAAATTCTGAAACAATGTCTGGAGTGTATCTATGTAGTATGTATATATGTATCTAGATACGCACTCGTATCGCGAACGGTGTATCGAGATATGTATCGTATCGTGGCACTAGCGTATCTTCCCACCCCTACCGGGGAAACTCAGCACTCACACACAGAAAAATAATTTTGATTAGTGCCGGTATTCTTGAAAAAAGAAGTCGCCCAACGCGCCAATGAAGGCAACCCAATCAACCACATATAGAAACTGTTTTAATAAAACAGACGAGCATCACGACCAACGTATTCAGATTTGCGTTGGGATATAATAATGCCAATATACAGTGCTCAGCCAATGCAATTTTCGTACTGGACAAAATGTCTGGCGATTTTAGAACAAAACCGGACATTGACAATTTTGCACCGGACTTTGTGCGTGTCAGGCCACTTATTCTCAGCCTTGACTGGGATTCACTGCATCAACAAAACAAGGCTTTAGTTGAGTCAGTTTACTTAACCAGCCATCACAAATTACATTATTATTATATTTAGTATAGTACTGTATAGATATTTAATTAATTAATAGCTTTAATACAAATTTAACGGGATTACTAGTTTTGATACATAATTTGAATTAATGCTCCAAAATACTATTTCCTTGGCTTCGGGTGTAAAAAATATTTGATTTGAGGAACCAACAGATCAAAGGGGAGTGATATTGCTAAAGATACATAATCCGAATTAACCAAGCCTTGAAATAATTATTGTCACGGTGCCTGTCAAAATGAGTAATGACAGACACCAAATGCATGGTGGCTGTCATTTTCTGGGCGGTGTCTGTCAAAATTATGTGCTGTCAATTGTTCTCATATCTTATTTTTATGCGATAAATAATGCTGCAATACCATGTAAAATAATCTTCTGTGACCTTAAAAAGTGACTCGGTGCTCCTGCTACCATCATGCTTTGTTTTTAATAGAAATTTGTCGATCCATCAACCCAAGATCTATTAAAGTCCTTTCGAATTTTGATTTCTTGACTTTGGAGAAGCACTATTTGCATTTTAAAGTGGGTAACAACCCCCTTCCTGTCTGCATCGAATTGAATTTTCAACCACCGAATAAGGTTGTGCTCCGGCAATTCGGAAATCCATTTGTGAACTGTGGTTACTTTTACTGTTCGACCAGTGATCCCCCCCGTTTCATTATTTCATTAAATACTGCTTTAAACTTCCGTACATCTATCGTACTGCTAGACAAAGGAGTACAGGCATTTTTTGTTTCTTAATGCTTATTTAAAAAATCGTATAAATGACCTTGATATAAAACAGAAGTGTTAAAAGGTGAACGGTAAGCCAATAATTACGAACCGCACTTAAAACCAAACGAAACTTCCGAGTCACTGACGCGATTAAAGAACAACGCGATTTCTGATATAGTCATAATTCAGAAGAATGATGTAATTGCGCCCGTAATATAATCGTTAGTTGGGTTTTTTTTTCAAATAAAATGTCATTGTGGGATAGACCTAGATATGTCCAGTTGCTATTTCACATTCCCATAATTTAACTGAGATGGGAAAGGTTTTAAATTTACCTTCAATGAGTTTAATATTGAACGATTACAGTGACCATGAACATTTTGACAAGAGGGACGAGTGCAAAATTTAGCGCCCATGAATTAAAAATTTAAGAGTGCATACGGGTGCGAGAGCAATTGCTCCTGTCTCCTGGGAAGGACTGTATCTTGAATTAGTATTCAAATAAAGGCATTATTATATTACACATTTTGCATGACAACTCTGTTGTCTTCTGAAGTACGAAAATGCAAAACTCACTTTGGTTTGAACTTGTCAGTTGACACTTAGCAACATCACTCGTAATGAAGTCAACTCAGTGCATACCAGTATATTTCTGAGATCATATTGATTTCACAGAAAAAGGTCAATACTAAGCAGTGGAAATATAATGCTTTCAAGGATGTTTGTTTACTTTGTTAGTTGTTGCGTTCGATGTTTGTTGAATTTTTCAATTATTAAATTTACAATAAAATTTTATTTCATTGAACATTCTTCGATATTCTTCAAACGATCCATATATATTAAGTTTTTTGAAGAAAAAAAAAAGATTTTGCCTACCCATCTACCCACCGTGAAAATGTTGGGTAGGGAGAGGGCAAACACAATCTTTTAAGGATGGCCTTATCATTATATTGGAATCTCTTGATCAAGTATTGCATGTCCAGGTCACCTTTTCACATTTAACCCAAGGCTGTGGTGGTTCAGCATTACAGATCCTGTTCCAATGCATTCTCTTATATAAATGTGAGTGACACATAAATTCCAGTAATTTGTGTTATGTGCATTATCTATAATAGTACCTAACAGTATACTCTATAATTCAACATCAAAACTCTCATTTATGATTCCATTCCGATCAGAGTAATTTACTATTGCCAAGGGATGGGTTAACATCTGCCGATCATGATCGGCCTCTCGTTTGATTTTGTGGTTTACGGATCCGCCGACCATTTTTTTATTATTTTATATTCTTCGCCGACCCACATATTTGGGTCGAAATATTGAATGTATAAGTCGCATATTGATTGTCAAAATTATATTTGTACAACCCCTCCCCCGTTGACAGCCTCCCATCCTTTCCAATTGGTCGATGTTGGCTTTTTGTTCTGTCTGTTGTCTGTTCATGTCGTGACTTCAACAGTTGTGCTGAGATCTCAATGAAATTTGGTTTGGTTGTTCACTACTATGAGGACGTTAAATAGAGGGTTCCATTGTTTTGTTCTGATTTTCCATTCTAGAATAAAACATCTTTGTTTATCTGGAAATGTTGGCTTTTTGGTCTGTCTGGTGTCTGTTCATGTCGTAACTTCAACAGTTGTGCTGGGATCTCAATGGAATTTGGTACGGATGTTCACTTACTATGAGGACATTCAATAGAGGGTTCCATTGTTCTGTTCCGCTTTACCATTCTAGAGTTATTCATCAGTTTTTATCTGGAAATGTTGGTTGTTTGGTCCATCCGATGTCTGTTCAGCTCATAACTTGTTAATTTTGTCCGCATTTTCCCGCCCTGTACTATTATTTGGCACACAAGAGTAAGTGATATTACAATCAACATTTGAGTATAACACGAAATTCTCCATGGGGTTCAGTGTTAAATTTTGATCGCAACTGTAGCCAGCAAGAATCATCTGATCACATCCATTCTTTCTAAAACTATGTCTATGTTGCATACCTAGTATTTTTCTTTAGGGATATCAGTTCGTGCATATCATACGCAAAATGGCACCATTTACCAAAGTACTAAAATCTCCATAGGGCTCAGTGTTAAATTTTGATCACAACTAGGGCCATAATTAATAATATGTTTGTTTCCCCTGGCTCGACCGCCCCATTTCAAACCTGCCGACTGAGATTATTATTTGCGTCACGTTTGTAAAAAATTATTTATATTCATTTTCCGTAAATCGGCATACCTCCGGTTCGTTTCTTAATTCCGCGTTTTTGCTTTTCCGCTTTACCGATGTTAAACTTAATGGTTACAATCAACTAAATGTTTCCCATAGGCGACAGTGTTAGGGTTAAGCCATCCTGACGATTCATTACCCTACTGAGCCAAACTTTAAATACTTTTGCGTGTAGAACTCCATGTCGGACATAAGTTGTCAAAAAAGAAATGGTGCCTCACAATGCTTATTCCTGGAAATAAATTGGCATTTCCACAACTACGCCCTTTTGTTCACAAAATTTTAATATAGAAAAATACACCCACCTCCTACCAAATTTAGCGACCAATGTAGCCGCTTGACGAACAATCCCACAAAAATGGCCGAGGAATTAACATAACCTATGAATTTCTTTTTTCTCTCACATTAAACAACCGAAGATACTATACACCATTCAGCTGCCGGTATTTTTTTTTATGCTGATTCGAGTTTCCCTACACAAATGCCAAGGGGCATAATTTCATGTATTTAGTTGCTTATAGCCTAATGGATTCTTCTGCTAAAAAGCAGAAAATATCTGCAAGTCTCTGTTAACATCGTTTTGAAAAATGGCGACAAAAATATGACATTAATTTAATTAAGAATAGGATCGGCAAATATGACACAGAACGCACATAGTCCGATGGCGATGTGTTGGAACTGGAACGGACACTGTCAATGTATTTTCATATGATTTGGGCGATAATGGACTTCGAACCCAAAATTGAAATTTGTGAAATTTCTTTCACTGAAAGCGAACCAGGACTGCAAAGTGACTCAGCATTGTCACTAACAACAAATCGAGTTGAACTTGATGCCTTCAACAGATCAGGGAGAACCCAAAATCGATTACTAAACCTCGATTTGTGTAAAAAAAAAACCTCGATCGAGGTTGTTCGAGATCATGTGACCACTGCAAGGCACTGATCAAAATACTCTCCCATGAATACCGGTAAGGGGAAACACTCTAAACCAAATATGATACTAATGGAAGTAGTATAGTGTGGAGTATTTATCTTACACTATGGTAGTGAGTCCACGTAACTGATCACATGACCTAAATTATGTTGACCCCGATTTGGAAGACCCACCAAAATTCAAGAATGGAAACAAGTCAATCCTGAAAACACACCCACTAGGCATACAGAATCCGTTTTCAGATCGCTCTTAACAAACCAAAAATGCAAAATGACATAAGGAATCCGACTAATAGATGTAATAATAAATTCACATGTATATTACCGGTACACCGGCCTATTTGACATTTATAGCAGAGTATATTTTACATGACTTCTCCTGTATTCCGAGTATATTTTACATGACTTTTCCTGTACACATTTGATATAATATAGTGCCACATAGATGTAATATAAATTCACATATATATTACACCTACTAGTATGGCACTATATTATATTAAATTCATATAGGATGTAAAATGTATATACTGTATAATGTCAAATAAAATCAACATCTAGTTTTGTGTTTTTAGCTCACCTGAGACGAAGTCTCCGGTGGAGCTATAGTCATCACTCCTCGTCCGTCCGTCCGTCCATCTGTCCGTCAACTTTTTTTTTTAAACATCTTCTTCTCCTCTGAAACCATCATACCGAATTGGTTCATATTTGGTGTGGATGTTCCCTAGGTGACTCTCATTCAGATTTGTTCAAATGAGGTCACTGGGTCAAATAGTTGCGAAACCAGGGCCATAACTCTATTCCTCCATAGTAATTCTTACAACAACTTCTTGTCCTTAACCATTGTGCCGATTTAGCTAATATTTGGTATGGAGGGTCCTTGGGTGACTGGTGTTAAGATTTGTTCAAATGAGGTCACCTGGTCAATTAGTTGAGAAACCAGGGCCATAACTCATAGTAATTCTTACAATGACTTCTTCTAAAAAAAATATTGGGCCGATTTAGCTTATATTTGGTACTGAGGGACCTTGGGTGACTGGGAATCAGGTTTGTTCAAATTGGGTCACTGGGTCAAATAGAGGCAGAGCCAGGGACATAACTCTAAAAATAAAAAAATAACATTTTTGCATTTTGATCATATTTGGTGTGGATGTTCCCTAGGTTCAGATTTGTTCAAATGAGGTCACTGTGTCAAATAGTTGCGAAACCAGGGCCATAACTATATTCCTCGTTGGTAATTCTTATAACGACTTCTTGTCTAGAACCATTATGCCGATTTAGTTTATATTTGGTATGGGGGGTCATTGAATGACTGGGGTTCAGATTTGTTAAAATGGGGTCACTGGGTCAAATAGGGGTGCAGCCAGGGTCATAATTCAAAAAAAATAAATTTAAAATTAAGGAACTCCTTGATCAATTTAACATACAAAAAAAATATCACCCTCCCCCCACATGACCCAGAATCCCACCCTGCCCCCAACCAACAGCATTCCACCCTATCTCATCTCCTAACTCACAGGATCTCTCCCACCAGCAGATTAAGTCAATTGTATTAGCTACAGACACAGAGAGAGAGAGAGTTAATATAAATACACACACAGTCATCAATTGAGATGTTTGCATGATAGAGGCATATTGTGTATAAATCAGTGCCAGATTTATAGATAACAGAACTTATGTGGCTATAGGCAAAGTCCCCTGGGAGTGTATTCATGTCATTCATAATTTAAATGAGATTAATAGTGTTGAGCATTTGTTTTCTCAAGCTGTCAATTTAGCACCATGATTGTTTATAATATCCTGGTCATTAATATCAATTTAAATTCCTTTTCTCAAAGCTGTAATGAAGTGTGTCTAGCATTTATGTCTAGCATTTGTACCCTGCACAGCAGGCTAGCATTGCTAAATACACCCTTTGATGGCCTCATTCTGCTTAGGCCTCATCTTCTGGGAAGTGAGTCTCAGATTGACATTTTATCAGCTTTTTTTCTTCTGTTGAGATTCTAAAATGTATAATTGAGGTGTGAAATGGGTGTGCATACTGTCATATGCCACCAACTTCAGCTGGAGAACTTCTGTCTGTCCCCAGGTCTCCTATAGCAGTTGATGATTAAGTAAGTTTGGGTTCCCAGATGGTGAATTTGGTGATGCTAGCCCACCTTACAGAATAGCATCACTACATTCCCCTTTTGGGACCTCAGACACACTTAATTCACGCTTGGCTGTTCCAATATTATTTTCCTTGGTGGCATGTTTAGAGCTGTTCCAATTGGGTCCTTTTTGGAAAATCAATTAACTTCAACTCTTAAAAGTGAATGTTTAAAATTATTAGATGGACAGATATCAGAGACGGGGATTCATGTTTGTTCAAATAGGGGCAGAGGTATAAGAGAATTAGCTCTGCCCCACCCACATAACCTGTATCTATGATGTACGCTACTGGTATAATAAGATAATGTCATATTCTTGCAGGGATGTCCCCACAGTGTTTGGGGGGGGTGATTTACAGATTTGTTCAATGAAATGTAATTTGTAAGCTCGCCTGAGACGAAGCTTTTGTCATCACTTCTCATCTGTCTCCTGTTCATCTGTCTGTCCATCCATCCATCTGTCAACAATTCTTTGAACATCTTCTCTAGATCATAAGACTGAATGGGTTCATATTTGGTGTGGATGTTCCCTTGGTGACTCACATTCAGTTTTGTTCAAATGAGGTCACTGTCAAATGGTTGTGAAGCCAGGGCCATAACTCTTGCCCTCCATAGTAATTCTTAAAAACGACTTCTTCTCATGTACCATCAGGTTGAATGGGTTCATATTTGGTATGAAGGGTCATTGGGTGACTGGAGTTCAGATTTGTTCAAATGGGTCACTTGTTTTAAATGGGGTTTCAAATTTATTCAGATGGGGTCACCAGATTAGATAGGGTGGGACCAGGGACATAACTATGTCTCTATGCTAAGGCCAAAAAAAAAAACATGTCTGTTTCCGATAACATGGGGAAAATTTCCCAGGTAGGCAGGCAGGGTTTTTTTTTTTTTATACTTTAAATTTTTATATTTTTTTTAACCGCCCATTTGAAAGTGATAAAATAGTGTAGTACACCCTTTTAACATGTATTATAAAATTGGCATGCTTTTATACATGCTAACTGGTAATATATTATGCAGCTTGCTGGACTATTATGTCATGTATTAGGTGTTAAAGATATTTTCTAGCTCTATTATGTGCTCCAGTGTGAAAATTCAATGTATTAGGCTATGGCCATGGGTTTAGAGTTATTCCTCTTACATACATGTAGTCCATGCAGCTACCAGCCCACAATGCAACAGTAGTATCTGATACCTTTATTTACAAATTACATGTGACCAGAACAATGTTACTGACTGTTCTTGGATATGCAGGAATACACATGTTTTGTTCCAATCTTCCCCTGAATATCTCTGGTGTAGATGGGCCTGAGGTTACACATTTTATGCCATTCTATTCATCACTGCCCACGCAAATTTACAGGTGTTGGTGTTGACAGAGATCGTTTTATGGAATAAATACTTGCCATTTCAATAAAACCTATTGTATTTTCATCCCCTCTTATTTCTCTTCAAAGATGATCATTATTTTTCAGTGACAACTTGTCCATATTACCAAATCACTAACTAGTATTGTGGTTTAAAGTCACCTATTTCAGACTTATTTTGTTTCAATCCCGGAAAGTTTTAAATAGCAGAATTGATTACCTGCCAACTTTCAGTGTAATTAACAGGAAGTTATCAAATAATCCTTACATGCAGTACATGTATGCACATCAGATGATCAGAAATGTGTGTTTAATACTTTCATACAGTGCGAGTTGTTTCTATTAGTGGTATCTGCTGCTTGGTCGGAAAACATCAAAGAGAGTCTGTCGTAAACGCAGAGTTTATTCACCTGACCCACTGATGCGTTTGGTTGGTGACACAGTGACCCCAGTTGTTGTGTCATTCATAACAGTTGTTTATTTAAAGTGGGTTAAAATCGGGTTTATGTGAATATTCAAGGATGCCAATGCATTTTAATCTTTGATGACGATTTCGGCTTTTGATGACGCTAATTTCCAGGACTGATAACGTAATACGGACTGTCATTTTCCCGCCAAAAACGCACATGCTTTTCACTGTTTAATTTTGTCGCGAACAGATGGTCTTTCAGGCAAGTTTTGCCCCCAATTAGGAGAAGGAAGTTAAGGGAGCTACCGGTATAATTAATACATTGTACTTTAACTACTTTTTAAAATACACAGCAGTGTACACAGCCCACAAAAGACGGGGGGATTTCCGTGGTGACTCATCAGGGTAGAGTTTGATTTACGCCACAGTATTCACTGCGTAGCATGGCCGACCTAGTTGTCTTATTTATATCAAGAATGCGCGATCGCGATTGGTGGTTAGTTCTGCTGTTGGTATTGGGAAAACCATAGCCATTATCTCAGACAGACAGGTTACTATGGACTTCGTGAAAAAAAAAAAAAAATTGAGGCCGGCAAGAAAATTTCAGCCAGGCCAGGTACCGGAAACAGAGACGTTTTTTTTTTTTGGCCTAATACTTAAAATGTCTTCTCAAGAGAGGTTGGACTATTTAGCCTACATATAGTATGGAGGATCCTTAGTGACTGAGATTCATCTTTGTTAACATGATTCAACCTGTTAAGAAATGACGGGGCTATAGGGACTTAACACTTTTGTGTCTAATAAAATCATTAAAATACAAAATGCATTATAACATCTACCTTGGAACTACCCGACTGATTAATCTGACATACATATAGTGTTTTTGGGTCCATGGATAATTGGGCTTCAAACATGTCTAAATAGTTTTATAACAAGGCGCTTGTGAGATTGGAAATTTCCAACAATTGAGAAAGTTTGTGAGATGTCGGTTGTGAAATTCCAACCTAAGACTTGAGAGTCTGGAGCCCAGTCAGGAAGGGACATGAGCTAGAGAAGGGAGGGCATGATCAGTAGTGTACAGTTGGTCATTTAAAAGTAGGTATTTCCCGATCTACATACATGAAGCCTCTCTATCCACATATCCTGTTTAGATCTACTTTTAAAGTGATTATGAAAAGTTCTGACTTATGGTCTCCAGAGTCCCAGTCTTATCAGTCTTTGCAGTCTGGTGAGCGACCCCACAGTCTTTGACTGTCTTGTTGTTTTCACTATCATGTTATGTTTAAAGAGTATTAAAATTGACAAACATATATCAACCTTGTTTTTCTAGTCAGATCAAGTATATAGCTGTATATTGATATGCTAATAATAGATGTAAGATAATAGATCTATACATGTATGATACAAGTTATTTTCAGACCATTTTCCTTTTATTTGAAAATTTGAGTGTTTTCCATCTTGTGTTTTTTTGACCGACCGACTGACCCAACTTTTCCAGAAAATATTCCACGAACAAACTAATTAAAAAAACGGTGGCCTTACCTAGAATGAGTTCGCAAGACAGGTCCGGCCGGTCCTTTTTACCGGAGTTTGTTTATTATTTTTGTCGAATTTACCAAATAGCAAATAGACACCTCACAGGGCTCATTTCCACAAATGTCAACGGATTTCAAAGATTTTTGGTATATGAGTTCACATGACCAGTATCAGTATCTAGAACGAGTTTAATAGCAAACTAGGTCCGGCCGGATATTTTCAGCAGAGTTATTGGACTTGACGTCACATGGCTAATTTCCACAAATGTCGGTCCTAAAATGAGTTCGCAAGCCAGGCTTTTTGACAATTCCCACCTCTTGTTGAGAATGGACTTCCCCAACTGCATATTTCAGCGGAGAATGCAAAGATTATTGAGAATGCTCTTCCCCAACTGCACATTTCGGTGGGGATATCGCTTGTTTTTTTTGGGGGGATATTAACTTCCATGTTTTGAAAATTTAGTTAATTTACTGACCATACACTTAACATGTATATCACTTCTTTTTTCAGGCAGCAGTTGATGATATAATAAACAGTTCCAGACACTTGATTAATTTCAGTGTGAATAACTTCGCCTCAAGACTTCTCATCAAACTAGGAGAAGCAAATGTTTGCAATGAATCAATTGAACAACTGATTTCTGAAACCACACAAGAGATGGAAGATCCATTCGTTGGTCTTGGAACGGCCTACCTCCAAAATAAAAATATGGTGCAAAATATATCAATTGTTCTTCCTCAAGAAATTGTACTTGGGGAGAGAGCAGTCATGAAGCGAGTCAAGAACAAGTCTATTATTACATCAGTACCTGTACATAGTTACTATATACCGATAATAGAAACATTGAAACATTGGATGATAAACAAAAAAATTCAGCAACTGTTGCTTCATGATTCATCATCACCTCACTCATCCAGTTATCTGAAGGATTTTTGTAATGGAGAAATAATGTTGAATCATCCGCTTCTATCGCAGAAAAATTCCTTATCAGTTATTTTGTATTACGACGAAATTGACGTGTGCAATCCAATTGGTACCAGAGCATCCGTGCACAAGCTTGGTATGTTTTACTTCTCCATTGCAAATCTGGATATCAAATATCGTTCAAAGATGGCATCAATCCATCTTTTAATGATAACTGATTCAAAAAATATTTCAAAATATGGCATGAATCGAGTTCTGAAGCCTTTGATGGATGATCTGAAGAAGCTGTGGGATGGTTTTGAATTCCGTTTATGTAACGGAAATACAGTAACCATCAAAGGAGCATTACTTGCTGTCGTAGCCGACACACCAGCAAGCCATCAGCTGGGTGGCTTCAAAGAGGGTGTTGGTGGTGCATTCTCAAAATGCAGGAACTGCGATTGCACTGTTGAGACCATGCAGTTATTTTGTGTTGAAACGATGTTCAGATTACGATGTTTGGAGACACACCTACTTCAATGTACTGAAATAGAACAGGCAGCATCTATTCAAATGAAGAAACATCTGCAAATAGTCTATGGCATAAATAGTCGTAGTATTCTCACAGAATGTCCAGGTTTTGATGTCACTCAAATGATGCCACAAGATATCATGCACATAATGTATGAAGGTGTGCTGCAACATGAGATCAAGCATATACTCGTCAAGATGGTCGAAGAAAATAATCTTGACATAGAAAGTTTCAACAACAGAATGAAAAACTTTCCCTTCAGCTATTTTGACAAAAAGGATAAGCCGACAGACCTATCGCCAGCAGTTCTAAGATCAGATGATTCTAGACTCAAACAAAGTGCAAGTCAGATGATGGTTTTCATAAAGATTATTCCATTTGCTTTGAGTCAGATGGTCAGCTCAGACAATGATTTGTATGTTTTGCTTGTACAAATACTGAGTATAATTCATATCATGTTATCTCCTGTCATATCAAATGGTACTCTCACTTTACTGAGAGAACAAATATTTGATCATTTACAATTCTTCAAACAGTTATTTCCAGATTTGAAATTTATACCAAAGCAACATTATATGATTCATATGCCAAAGCTTATAAAATTGTATGGACCCCCTACATATTACTCATGCATGCGTTTTGAAGCAAAACATCAATACTTCAAAAGATTAGCTTCAAAACAGAATTTTATAAATTTAAGTAAAGCTTTGGCTACAAAGTACCAAAAACATGAGAGTTTGAAACAAGTTGTCACAAAACCTGAGGATCATCCTCTGTTTTCATATTCTCTTGTATTTGGTCCTTGCAAGATTCTCTCATCTATACATTTTGATGGATTCAGAAACAGTGTTATGGAAGATTATGGTGAGCAACTCTTGCACAATGAAGTTATTTTTACAACCCGGCATGTTACAATGTATGGCACAAAATATGTAGCAAATGAATGTTATCTTTTGACTGGTTCTGTCAGTGCTTCCCCACAGTTTGCTTTGTTGAAATGTATTTACACCATTCGGAAGGAGGAAGTTTTTTTTGAAGTAGAGTTACTTAAAACTTCTGAATATGATGAAAACTTGCAGGCCTACTTGGTTCAAATCCCTGCTAACCCAACATGCAAATTATACAAGCAGGCAGATTTGCTACATCACAATTGCTATGGATCTGTTACTGTTAACGATTCATTGTACATTCCCATTGAATTTGACATCAATGATTTGATTGACATGCATGAGTTGGGACTAGAAAATTGATAGTTATTGTAGATATGCACATGTAGTGATGATTTGATGAACTGATATGGGAAAATAACTGTTGTTGGATTGCCAACTGTGATCGCTTACTGATACAAAGTCATACAACATAGGCCATTATAATTAAAATTCATAATAACTAGTTATAAGCAAGGTAGTAGATAACTTTAAACTGATTTCTGTCATCACTGATTCATCTATAATATTGGTGTCACCAATATTATAGTTGATATTAGGTTCCTGCAAATCAGGTTATCCTTTGTTCATCTGAAAATCTTGGATTTCTGTCCGTTCACTCATATATCTCAACCATGGGCTTATCGGTTTTTAATGAAATTTGGTATGCATATTTGACATCAGGAGGGCTTTCAAAAGATGGTTCATTGACATTCACATTTTCCATTCAAGATTTATCCCTCGTTATATTTTTTGTCTGTCCGCTTATATATATTTTAAAATTTTGTTCTCTTCCTGCCCATGTTTAAAATGGCACCATAGGGGTATTCCAGCACCAAAGGTGCACACTTCATGTATTAATATCATTTCATAATGGCCTTACACTGTAATATTTTGGCTGATAATACAGCTGGATTATACTGGAAAATTGAATTGATAAATGAAATCGGACTAGAATGTTAAGACTGGGTAGATTTGCAAGTGTGAATAAAATATATAAAAATATTTTTGGAATTAACGCAGTTGCTTATTAAGCAGCATCGGTCATATCGGTACAAGGGGAGTAATCCAATGTGTTCCATGTGATGCATCGGTGCAACGCTCTAGTGCAATGGAAGTATTTCAATTTCAAGCTATGGCGGTATTTTCGGAAATCATTTAATAATCATTGTGATTGCGACAGGGTGTCATAAATTTAAATTAAAGGCACCATTTGCATGATGTTTTGGGGTGTTCAGTAAGCATATTATGAACCACAACCAATAATTCTATTGAAAACGTTAAAAAAATAACAACGTGCCTTCATGAACAGAATATCTTGGTGGGAATGACAATTGAGTGTTGTCACAACTGTGGGAAATCTGAATCTGCTCAGTTACTCAGTACACTTACAGTTAAGGATTTAGTACTAGTAGTGTTTACCTAATGATTGATACATGATTAGGAGGTTATCGCGATTACCATTCTGTTAAAAGTGATGCAGTCAAATGTTTTAAAGACCTTTTTCGATAACTACAAGAAAGTCATCTCTGCTGGAGGGTTCCATCATTTATTGAATACTTGCGATAATTTTGAATTGAATCGAACCTGTTGCATGATCACATAAAATTGCGAATGTTTGCAGGAGCCTAGTTCATATAGCTGACAGCTGAATTAGTTGAAAAGAGTTTAAGGCATAAATTCCCCATAATTGCCTGACGGAATAGGTTTACTGGCATATTGTCAAATGCCTGCTTCGTATTCTACATATATACATATACATGTATATATTGAGAAAATTACCTTCAGTTATGGTATCAAACTGCAAGGCAAAGTTCAGTCCACTATGCTGCTGACCTGACCACTGCCACCCCCACTTTCATAGAATGATAGGAATTCACACATTTTTAGCAAAACATGTCAGGTTATAGCATCAGTACCTTAAATTTTCACGCAGAAAAATTATCTCGAAAGTTTGCAAAGTGAAATTTAGATGTTTCCTGATGAATTTCCGACCAGGGTCTTTTGTTTCATGGAGGATTCTATGAATTTTTTTTCTAATTTTGGCACCAAAAGACAAACCTTTTCAATCTCATACTAAAATATAGCTATTAGAAGCTGTTAGAATGTGGTATTTTGTTCATATCGATGTGATATGTTCTGAACGATGCATTGGAATGCTTTACTATTACAAACGTGTAACAATTGAATACATGTACATCTGCTATCGAAACATGACAACACACCTGGCAATGCGTGAACTCTCAAGTGAAATTAAGCCGTTTCATGGCCGTTTTTTTCTACCATCGTCTGCCCATCAACAATTCATGTTAGGAATCCGACTAGTTGCATCTCTAATCTGATAGTCACCAAACTTAATATGGACTGTTCGGGAATTAACTCCAGATGGGAAGAATTTTAAAAAACATGGTCATCTTGTGTTTCAAATTTGAATCCATCGGCACACCCTGCAGCCTGTATTTATTGGAGAATTGTTTTGAAAATTTACATGACTTTTTACAATCATCTCTAGATGGGAGCTATTGAATTTTAACAATTCTCTATAGCTGGCTGCCAGAACTGCCTGCTGGCAGCCATCTTGGATTTTACTCTTTCCATGAATTCTTTTGCACACCTTACAAACCATACCGTTATACCCTATCCGATCATCATCATTAATATGGACCTTTTTTATGACCACTAGATGGAGGCCATCAAATATTTCTGAATATCATTTTAAAACATGGCCACCAGAAGCCATTTTGGATTTTAAATCATTGTATTACTAAATCCTTCGTCACACCTTACAGGTCACCTGCCTCATCTGATTATCACCAAACTTCATGTGGATCTTTGGGGTGACCTCTAGATGGGAGCCATAAAATATTCCATAATTTGTTTTAAAATGGCCATCAGCAGCATTTCAAATGTGAAACCATTGGGACATCTTGCAGCCCATATTTATTGAAAAAATGTTCTGAAATATAATAGGCATGTTGAGGTTCACCTCTAGATGGGAGCTTTCGAATTTGAACAGTTTTCGATGAAAACATGGCGATTCGGTCTTAAAGTTTCACTCTTTGATATGGAATAAAACTTGAAAAGAGCCATCTTTGATACACAATCCATGTTTGTTACAATTCATCCTGCACTATTATAACTTTATGAGAAACTGAACTGTCCATATTCTCTTGAAAATCTGTTAGATCAAGCCAGAGTGAAATGTATTGCAGTTAATAAATATGAAAATATACATGGCAGGAGCAGTTACACCAGAATTTTGTTGGGGACTGAACTCCTCTGCCTTGCAGCTTGAATAGGTATCACTAATGGTATATATACTGATATATGGCTTCATTTGCCAATGCTGATTATATACTGATTTCCCAAATATCGACCAGTTGCCGTTCCAGTTAATAAAGTATAAACTGGAACAGCAATTTCACAAATCATTATTGCTCCGAATTTTGTATGCCTACAATCAAACTATTTACTTTTATTAGCTAGTACCATCTCATCACTGTCAAATTCAATGCATGCAGAGCTGATGTACACCAATATAATCATATTTCTTTCTCCATAGCGGGAACTTGCTGAATTGGTCGCTCCACCTTTTTTTTTGGTGAAACATTACCCAGGTTGCCTAAAATTGTAATACCCAGGTTAATCAAATTTGTACTAGTATGTATACATGCTGCAACCAAATATTAACTTTTTTTGGCTATCAAAATGACCAGCTCCAAATACTAAAATTTCTTAATTATATTAAATGGGGACTGTCACTTTCCAACATATAACAGTATTCCCTCACTTTTTAATCACATTCATATTGTGAGTTTTGCTTAAAGGGGTACTGTACGCCAAATGTTGTTGTTGGTTTCTATAGTCTCTGAGTCGGAGAATAAGGTAACAATTTTTTCATTATTTGAAAGTCTGTTGAGTACGAAGTAGTGTTACGGATGACAAATTTACCGGAATGCAAAAATACAAATTGTCGAGTAATTTTTGTACAGTTTTCAACCAAATGAATCAAATAAAAGTTATATTATAGGCATACTTGCCATACTAGTCCCATATAATCAGTTAAGTTATTGTATCGTCGCTAGTCAGTGAGTGGCTTGAGTGTTCTCCCCGTATCATCATAATATTTTAAGCGATCGTGTGTGCGATCGGTTTAACAATCCAATATCCCTCAATTACTTAATTTGATTACGCAATTTCGTAATTTAATTGACGCCATTTTATGGCTCCAGTCATAAATTCAATTTATATCAAATTATTAACTTTTAAATTATTAAATTTTAAGATAGCCTATTAACCTGAGCGTTTACAAAATACATCTTCGACTCAAATTACTTATGTTTCTATATATTATCGATATTAGATCGTTGTTGTCACCGGAAATTTAATGAAAATGGCGTACAGTACCCCTTTAACCTGGGTGACTTTATCACAATTATTCCAAACCTGGGAGACTTTAAAAAAAAAAAAAAATTGCCATTATTTTCTAAATAGTTATTGCATTGAAAATTAACTCAATGACCTATTGTCGAGCAGGTACTGAGAATACTGATCATTGACTGGTTAAACCAACATTATGTGTATTTTGTATACTCAGAAGTCACTTTGTAATTATTCCCCGCCAAATTTGGTTCTGTCCGTCCCAAATTTGTAAGAGTCGTACCTTGAACAAATGTCAACGTATTTCAAAGAAGTTTGGTATATTAGTTCACCTGACCATTACCTAGAATGAGTTCGCAAGCCGTGTCCGGTCGGTTATTTTTACCGGAGTTATTGGACTTTGTTTATTATTTTTGTTGAACTTAGCAAATAGATGACGTCAAAGGGCTCATTTTCACAAAGTTCAACAAATTTCAAAGATTTATGATATATGAGTTCACATGACCAGTATCTAGAACGAGTTCGCAAACCAAGTCCGGCCAGATATTTTCAGCAGAGTTATTGGACTGTTTATTATTCTTAGTGCAAATGGACGATGTCACATGGATAATTTCCACAAATGTCAGTCCTAAAATGAGTTTGCAAGCCAGGCTTTTTGACAAAATCCCACCTCTTGTTGAGAATCCACTTCCCCAACTGCACATTTCAGCGGAGAATGCAAACATTATTGAGAATGCATATTTCGGCGGGGGAAACCGCCGTCTGCAACTGCTTGTTATCATTAAATGAGGGATAGTTGGCGGGCCCAAACCTATATAACATGGCCGTGATTGATTCTGACAATTTTTATACGTTTTTTTTTTTTTTTAAAGGTCGTATTATGTAATCAGTCTGTCCGTTCCGTCCATCTGTCTAGCGAGCCGTCTGTCCGCCCGTTAACATCTTTGGTTTCCGACCGATAACTCAAGTTTGTATTAGTTTATCTGAACCAAAGTTGGCATGTCAATTTCCCAGCTAAAAACAAAGGTCAAGTTCGAATATGGGTTTTGTCCAATTATTTTTTAATGAGTTACGGACCTTTTTCTACTCGGAATTTTACCGTCTGCTAAAAATTTTGGTTTTCGACCGATAAATCCAGTTTGGTTTATTTGATCTGAACCAAAGCTGGTATGTGTATTTCTCAGCTAAAACTACAGGCCAAGTCCGTCCGTACGTCGTACCGTACAAACATTTTGCATTATTGTTCAGCAACCGCTGGGCAGATTTAGCTGATATTTGGTATGGTGATAGAGCAGCGTGGGGGAACAGCTGCATGCATAGCGCGGGTTTCGTCCAACCATTTTAACCAGAGTTATGGCCCTTTTTTGACTTCGAAAATTTTATTTTGTCTGTCCGTACAAACATTTTGCATAATTGTTCAGCAACCGCTTGGCAGATTTAGCTGATATTTGTTATGGTGATAGAGCAGCATGGGGGAACAGCCACATGCATAGCGCGGGTTTCGTCCACCCATTTTCACCAGAGTTATGGCCATTTTTGTCCGCCGACCCAACGGGTTCGGAGGACTATTATAATCAGCCTGTGCGTGCGTGCGTCCGAGGTTTCCGGATGATAACTTTAGTTAGAGTGAACCAAATTAAATTAAATTTGGTATGTGGGTTTACTAGCAGAAAAGACAGGTCAAGTTCAAATTCTGGTTCCGTCCGCCAATTTTCACCAGAGTTATGCCCCCTTTTCGACTTAGAATTTGACCGTCTGTTAACATTTTTGGTTTCCGACCGCTAACTCCAGTTTGGATTATTTGATCTGAACCAAAGTTGGTATGTGTATTTCCCAGCTAAAGATACAGGCCAAGTTCGAATATGGGTTCCGTCCAATTATTTTTACATGAGTTACGGCCCTTTTTCGACTTAGAATTTGGCCGTCTGTTAACATTTTTGGTTTCCGAAAGATAACTCCAGTTTGGATTATTTGATCTGAACCAAAGTTGATATGTGTCTTTCTCCCAGCAAAACACAGGTCAAGTTCGAATTCGGGTTCCGCCCGCCAATTTTCACCTATGTCCCTTTTTTACTTAGAATTTTTGCCAATTTGAGGTTTCCGGATGATAACTTTAGTAAATGTGTACTGAATGAAATTAAATTTGGTATGTAGGTTTACTAGCACTAGAGACAGGTTTTTATGCGCAAACAACGGTCGTATCAAGCCGACATTAAAGGCGGACATGAGGTCTACCGACCTTTTATTTTACTTAGAAATTTTTCTCTTGTTTTTTGGGTTTCCAGATGATAGCGTGAGCTTTAGTGGTACGATTGCAAATCCCCTATTTTTGTGGATCAGTTATATGAAAATACATGTCAAGTGCGAATTTGGGTATGATCTGATGATATTTTCCAGAGTTATGGCCCTTTTTTCAACTTAGAAAATTTGAATTTTTGCTTGTTTTTGGGTTTCTGGATCGCTTGTTTTTGGGTTTTCAGAATTTCTAGAAGTGATGATTGTACGAACTTCTTTTGGAATGGTCATATAGACCTCCTCGGATATTCGCAGTTTCGTCCATGCTTAATCCGAATTGCTACGGTCGGGGGCAAATGCCACGCGACAGCGTACCTCTTGTTTTATTTTGCAGTTGTACAATTTGAAATGGCTAAAGGCCGTATTTTGCCATGCCCAAGCGATGCTCTTGTTATGTGAGTTTGTAACCTATGACCGCTGCATACAAGCACACCCTGATTTTCTAACCAGAATTATGTCACTTGTTTCTATTTCTATTTTGTATGTGGATTTTTTCTGACAATATATCAAAAGTATAAGAAAATCAGATTTATTTTACCTGAATTAAGGCCCTAAGTAACCATTAGCAATATTATGACTGTTCGATCAATGACTTGGAACAAACATCAATCTATTCCATTCATGTAGTGTATATGGAATTTTTACAACAATCTCGCTTGAATTCAAGAACCAGATATCTTTTTGGCCTCAGTTATGGTCCATTATGGCTTAGTTGTGAGTTGTTCTTTAGTTTGTCTGTTATTAGTGATTTCCGCTTAGAATATTCACTCTTATGGGCAAACAAAACTCAACCAGAGCCATCATTGATGCACAACCCTTATTATGCCCCCGACTTGAAGTCGGCGGGTATATAGTCGACGTCTCCGTCCGTGGACACAAATTTGTCCTGAGTTTTTCTCAGTCGTTTTTCGATCAATATCCGTGAAACTTGGCACAGACATCAACCACCATGGGAACCTGTGCACCTGCGATTATGACGTCTGTTGGACATTTTGGTGGAGTTATTCCCCCTTTTTCAACTTAGAATTTTTTCGCGACATGTATAATTTTGTCTGAGCATTTTAGGTGAATTCTTTTTAAACTTGGCACAGATATTTTGTACCAACGTCTGTCCGATATTTTTTGGTGGAGTTATCCCTCTTTTTCAACTTAGAAATTCTTTTGCAACATGCATAATTTTGTCTGAGCTTTTATTCCTACATTTTTAGGTCATTGTTTTTTAATCTTGGCACTGATATTAAGTAACATGGGAACCTGTGCTCCTGTGATTATGATGTCTGTCCGACTTTTTTTGTGGAGTTATTCCCCTTTTTCAACTTTTTTACGCAACATGCATAATTGTGTCTGAACTTTTATTCCTACATTTTTTCGGTCAATAGGTTTAAGATTAGTGTTATTATTTTGCACCTACAATGGGAACTGTTATTTTATTATTTTAACTAAATGATTACTGACATGTGAAACATCTTAGTATTTTAAAAACACAGGGGGGTATCCTTTGTCCCATTGGGACAGTCACACCTCTAGTTTTAGCTGCAATTATTAATCAGAAGCTCTGAATTTTTACACAATATACGTGTCAAAGCAATGTACGGACCAACACAACGGACTCGTCTGGACACACCTTAACTAAAAATATTTTAATAGCTTACTCGTATTTAAATTGACTTCAGGAAAAATTTATTGCTTGTATTTTAAATAGTTTGGTTCACATGAATAATTCAGGCCATTATATGACCGCTGAGCCACTTAATACAGGGTTGTGGGTTTGGAGACGTGTTTTTGTGCAACATCAATATGGAATATGCATATTTTTAAACATTGAATGGGCATGGTTTGGTATTCACTCAGGAGTCATACTATTTTTCGATCAGTTTTAATTCGTGCACCAGTGGGTGTGCGAAAAATAGTACTGCACAAATTTAAATACGAGGAAGTTAGTTGAGAACGCTTGTCCACTACATGCTTTGATGGGGATTGGTGAGCCTCTGGACTACTGGGTTTGATTATGTGGCAAAGAGACCACTAAAAGATTTCCAGAGCCTGGTCCCATGTTTCCTTCAACGTAAACCAGCTAGTGAAATCGGTAGGGATAATACTGGTTTACGCTAATCGTATTGTTGCCTAACTATTCTATGGCTGACTTTAAGCGAAGATTGTAATCAAATGTCACAATTGTGAAAGTAACCCATTTTTTTCCTAAAGAAAGCATATTTGTTCTAACTCAACATGAGTTAACAATTGAATTTAGAAATATATTTTATCACTAATTTTATATAATTTCAAAAGAATACATATTCATTTGAACTGCCAAACAAACAGATCAAATATGAGAAACTGCCTAATTACGCAAAGTGTGAGCAAGCAATTTAATAAACTATAACTGTTATACATTATTATGGCTAAGATCACTGTTTCCAATAAATGAAGCATTTTGTATTCAATTATATGATAAAGTCGATATTCAATTATATGATAAAGTCGATTAAATTTAATGAAATATACTGCCACAGGATCTGGGCATAAAGTCCGCTATAGAAAAGTAAGGCGACCATACTTCGACATAACATTGTATTTTTCGTACCGATTTCACTAGGTGGTTTACGTTGAAGGAAACTTTGGATTTATCATTCTTTGATTTATTTTTAATAGGTGATTATCATTCTCGTTATATATTATTGGTTACACTCTATTATCGGCATGCGCAGTGACTTAAGCTTAGTGCATTAATATATAATTTATTGCCAGAAGTCATTATGTTATATAGAATATAGTTGTGATAATCAATTTGTTTTGGGTTTTGTAGGGTTGACAAATAAACATGGGTGATAATGTAGGTTGAACAATTTTGTCAACATGAAAAGAATCATTTAAAATGGAACTACATTTTTTCATGAAGGTGTAATTACTGTATACATCCACAGTAAGCCCGAGGATAAGCCCAGTCCATGTTTTTGCTTTAAAAAAAATCTTGAGGTGGCCCTTGCTATTAAGCCCTCCCTTATTTTTAGAACTTAAGAGGGCAAGTATACATTGGCAACTCTGAATACAGATTACAAAAACTCATGCACAAAAATAGCGTTACTCCAGCTTATTTCCATTGCAAACTTGTTAATACTTTCTGCTTCGTGTTTCACAAAGTGCTGTATTGCTGTATATAAGATGATCCTGGTGTCTTTATTAGAAATATATTCTAACATAATAGGACAAAAAGCAAATGATTTTCATTAAATGAAATAATATGTTATCATGATTCATATAAAACATGACATTAGCTGGTACTATATGAATGAAAAGGGACATTTTGCGTAGGGGGGGGGGCTAGTCCCGAGTTTTGGTGTCGATAAATATGAAAAAAATCACACCTCTCCCGGGCTTACTGATGAATGAATACAGTATTCCTCTTTGGTTGTGAAAAGGAAAAAAATTTAAACCCCCAACCATTTTGAGAAAATTTGTTGTCGCAATTATACAAAATTTATTAACCTTGTTAACTAAATCTGATTGGAATCAAAATTAGTGCATTTGGTTATAACTTTTCGTCAGACAACTGACTTGGCATGCTGGGTACTTTTTTTTTTTGCCACCTGAAAATAAAAATGATAAATCATGTTGCTGCTCTGCATCACAACTCCACAATGTATGTCCACTACTTCTATTTTATGTCACGGTGGCGAATCACATGGTTTCGACCTGATGTGTATTACGCATTCAAAATGGGTAAGGCGATCGCAAATGCGACCAGAAACTAGAAAAGTGTAATAAACTAGGATATATTACATAGCATTTTGGCAGCTACAAGCATGATCTATACTATTGTTCAAACAAGCTGATAACCTCATTTGTATCCAAACTTAGTTGTTTGCTCTTAACATTCATGACCAAAGTTGTCAGTCAAAGGATTCTCCATGTATGGAGTGGTGTATTCCACGAACCTCCGACTGACAACTTGGGTCAGAATGTTATAGAAAAATTTGGAGTATTTCAGAACAGACGAGTTTTTGATAAACTCGACTTATGGTTTGGCGGGTGGCGGGCGGGCGGACCTAAAGAATGCCTTATAACTTTGACATTTGTGAACGGATTCAAAAAATATTTGGTATGGCAGTTGCTCCCAATGACTATTTACTGCCTGTATAAAATGGGTCACATCTGAATTTTTTTACAAGAGTTATCCATCTTAGATGGTTTTTAGTTAAATTTTTCACCGATAGCGTGAGTTATCACGCAAATATTAAACAATTTCGACAATATATGGTATATGAGACTCTTGCAACAATATCTCGGACGAGTTCGAAAACCAGGTATGTCCAATTTTTTTGCCCTGGAGTTATGGGTTTTAGTTTGTCTATTTTTAGCAATTTTATCACCGTTAGCGCGATAACTCGATGAAATATTAACCGATTTAAACAATATTTGGTGTATGAGTCGCCTGCAACAATATCTCGGATGGGTTCGAAAACCAGGTTTGTCCGAATTTTTTTCCCAGAGTTATGGGTCTTAGTTTGTCTATTTTTAGCAATTTTATCACCGTTTAATAGCGCGATAACTCGATGAAATATTAACTGATTTCACAAAAATTTGGTATATGAGTCTCCTGCAACAATATCTCGGATGAGTTCGAAAACCACGTTTGTCCGAGTTGTTTTCACAGAGTTATGGGTCTTAGTTTGTCTATTTTTAGCAATTTTATCACCGTTAGTGCGATAACTCGATGAAATATTAACCAATTTAAACAATATTTGGTTTATGAGTCTATTGCAACAATATCTTTGACCAGTTCGAAAACCTGGTTTGACCGAAAAAAAATTCCTGAGTAATATGGGTCTTAGTTTGTCTATTTTAATCACAATTTTATCACCGTTAGTGCGATAACTCAATGAATCATTAACGGATTCAATTGATATTTGGTATATAGGTCTATTGCAATAATATATCACCGTCCAACTTTTTTTCCTGGGGGTTGTGCACCTTATTGGCAGAAGTTTGGTTCGACTGCTAAAAAACTCGACAAAAGCCCTTGTTTTAAATATAAATTTAGCATATGCTTGTAACAGTTGAATTGGATTGTTTTGTATCTGTTCCTCATATATTATGTATATTTGCGTTTGTGATTATCTTGGACATTTTGAATACTGGTACTGACCAACCTTGAAACCACGTGATTACCCACCATGTATATTTCCCTTTGTCACGGGGAGAGAACTGCGACGTGAGGATCGGTGGCATTCCGATAAAGAGACGGTGGAAATCCGATAAACGAGACGGTTCGCATTCGGCGACAAACGAGATTTTCTTCATGTTTGGGTATTCAAACGGAATTGCCATGACAAATGAGGTTTCATATCATCATATCGTTATTTTAGTTACTAATATCCATCAAAATCTAGATGCTACATTGAGTAAAACCAATAGAATCGCCATTTAAAAGTCATGCGGCGGTTCGTTTTCTGATAAAAAACGAACCTTCGCGTGTCTTTTATCGGAAAACGAACCGTTGCGTGACTTTTAAATGGCTATTCTCTTGGTTTTAGTCACTTTATCGTCTAGATTTTGATGGATATTAGTAACTTAAATAACGATATGATGATATGATACCTGATTTGTCACGGCAATTCCATATGAATGCCCAAACACGAAGAAAATCTCGTTTGTCGCCGAAAGCGAACCGTCTCGTTTATCGGATTTCCACCGTCTCTTTATCGGAATTCCACCGTCTCTTTATCGGAGTGCCACCGTTCTTCATGTCGCACTTCTCCCCCCGTGTTTGTTATCTCATATATATTTTGAAGACCTCTGTTTGTCTGTCTGTATGTATGTCATTTATACAAATCTACGATTCTCGACCGATCGGGACGAAACTTGGTACATGTGTGTAGTTTGACCAGGCGGTCGTATTGGCGAGCCCGTGCGGCGCCCGCTTCGCGTATGCGCAGATGAGATCTCGGAAACGGGTGGAGCTATCGACTTGAAATTTGGTTTTTGAATAGCCCGGACAACGTCGGGCTCATCGGCTAGTCTATTATATATTTTGGGAAATCTGTCTCTGTGTCTGTCTGTCTGTGTTCGCGATGGACTCTTAAACGGCTGAGCAGATTTCGATGAAACTTGGTATGTGGAGGTACTTTCAGCCGGGGAGTGGCATGGGCCTATTAATTTGCCCGTGCGATGTGACCTTGAACTCTGGCCATTTCAAGGTCAAACGCCCGTGTATCACAGCATTTCGATGAAAATTAGTGTCTATGGATCCTTTGTATGGGGAGTGTCGTAAGCCTATTCGTTTGCCCATGCGACATGACATTGACCTTGAAATTGGGTCAATTCAAGGTCAAATCGCGAATATTTATGGGATTTCGACGAAATTTTAAACATGAAGTTCAAAGTGGCAATGCTGCCAATTTGTAGAATATACAACGACCCTGAAGACCATCAAATGCACTGCCCACTGTTTTAAACATTTGTAGTTCTCATATTGTTGGAATGTCTACATGGTCGCAGGTTGTTATCCCCTCGGTTGTAGATTAAACTGTGTAAAACAAACATGGTATTTAATAATACCCAGCATTTTCTGACATCAGAAATAACACAGATTAATCAATAACGAAAATGGGGATTGATTATTGGCTTCCTGGATTATTTGATTAATTATGGCATCCCTATATGATGCACGGGTAGTACCTCATAATTTATCATGCTTTATATCAGATAAATTAGTTTATATCCATTACAAAGTTCTCTCTACATTTTATGTACATGGGAAAGTGCAATGACCCATGTTGATTATGGTCAGAAATAAATAAAACTGTCTCTCCCTCGTTGATTTAAAAATTGCCTGAGAATCAATTCTTTTTTTAATTTGGCCTTATATTAGCACCTTATTTTAGTTTGTCAAAAACTTTTCATAGCTTGTGTTTTATGTTTATAAATCTGACATTTAAGGTACATAATCCTATCAGATGGTAACAAAAACATATCTTCAAAACACACTTTAGTTATTAGAATTACCACAAAAATAGTGCTAACCACTGTCAACTATAGTTATAAAATTTCCCCAAAACGTGTTGTATATCAACATTTTGCTCCAACAAGATTTGACCGGTTTGTTGAATATTTATCACCCAGGGCCAATTTGTAGTAGAGACCTCCTTTATTCGCAATTTGTTTCGCTTGTCAACTTTTTGCCAAGCCGCCAATTAGTCATGATTGTGAAAAATAATAGATTTAAAAAATCTATATCTGATAACTCTTTAACTTTTATGAGTGAGTTCCTTGACTGGAATCAAATATGTTTTTACCCCTGAAGCCAAAATATTAATTTAGGGGCGTTTAATCAGATTGTGCATTTTAAAGGTTCTCAATCCGATTAATAACCCATAAATTAATATTTCTTTGGCTTCAGGGGTAAAACATATATTTGATTAGAGTCGAGGAACCCATCCGTCAAAGCTCAGAGTTATTAGGTTTTGATTTTTGAAGTTTGTAATTTTCTCGAGATGTGTACTAATAATTTCCCCAGAAACACTTATTCAAACTTATTGAATTCAGACGAAGATGGATAACTCTAAAATCAAGTTTATTAATAACGCAATTTTGGCTGAGACCATCCTTTTGACGGCGTGTTTCTGGGCCAGAAACAATAGAATTAACAAAACTTCAAAAATTTATATCTGATAACTCTGAGCGTTAATAGGTAGGTTCCTCGATGAATCAATTATTTTTTATCCCTGAAGCCAAAGAAATAGTAATTTATGAGGGTCTGATCGGATTGAGTACCTTTAAAGGTATCTAAGATACTCACTATTTAAATGGAACAAAAATGTATAAAAGTTGCAAATACATCACTGAGAACAGTGTTGGTGGGTATTCGCACAGTGTGTTAATTCTAAAATCACACAGTGGTATATACCTTATTACCAATTATTTTCACATATATTTATTAACTGTAGACAACTTTACAGAGAACCATATCAAATTTCACTAACAAGTTTGGGATAATTGTAATCTCGAGAACCGAATGTTGGTCAAATTACGCCCACAATTTACAGAGGTATTTTGGGAACTATCATTGAAGTTGTGGTAATATAGGATTTTAATACTAAGCATGAAGGAAAGCCGTTAGTACACAATAGCCATTGAGTCATTTGTAACCTGAATGTGATCGGCAAATCTATTTTGCACACAAAGCCCCTTGCACTTACATAGACACAACTGTGTGTAAATGTGGTAAACATTGTATTTATTTATTTGTTCAATTTTCAGACCTGTGAAAATTTACTTGACAGAAAACGAAACAATTAAATTACTCTAGACTACAATCTATTGTTCAGTTGTAATATGGGGTTTTACCTTCAAAATATTCATGCATGTTTTGTGCGTTGAAATCATGAGTATGTTCAGCTATGCTCTAATTAAACGATCCTTCTTAACACTTCCATGACTAGAGCTTCCGGAAATATTTCAAAAATCCTGTGTCAATACATTCTCTTTTTTATATGCGAGTCTCCCATTGGGCGCCTCACATATATAAGAACATACATTGGCTTAACAATATTTACCTTGATTTTGTAAACCAGGGCATTCTCTTACATATGCGAGGCTCATGGCGACTCTTATATATAAGAGAATAAATTGGCATATGGTCTTCAATGCTGCATCAGCACAGCTCCCGTCATGAAAGGGTTAACCATTCATGTGATCAACCTCGTGTTCGCTGTTAAGACTGTATTCTTCATGCGATGTTTATTGTCTCCCGAAATTTTTTTGAGGACTTTTGTAATGAACTGCATCTGTGTGCGTGTGTGTCCATTCCTTGTCTGGGTGGTAACTTGACTAATATGAATTTTGTTTTTCACTCTGCTTTGTAACCACACCAGATAATTTATTTATTTCTGGTGTGGTGTTTATGTAAGGCTGCATTGATGATGGAATCGCACATGTCGGTTTACTGGCCGACTTTGTATGTTGAATAAACTGTAAATATATTATTTGAAATATTGTTTTGTGTTTTAACTTGAACATAATGATACCCTGATGGTTTACATATGTTATTTTTATAAATTGAAAATGGTGCCAGACATCGAACATGTTTAAAAATTTCTAGATTGAACTCTGCATTCTTGGGTCGAAGTTCTTTTTACGTGACAGTAATTAATTGGTTACCTTGGTAAGATTACCAACGGATACCACATGTCAACTGCTAGCAATCGCTGTGATAACCACTTGACTGGCGGTATGACCATGGTCATTACTGGCCCATGACGTTATTTAAGGAGTCGATTATTTAGAGCTGTATACAAATTTTTAGTGATTTGTCAACAATAGTTTAGTATCAATATTATTTTCAGAATATTGTTCAATGTCTTGATGTTTTCCATATTTACCATCAAGTTTTAATTTAAACATGGGTAATGCATATATAAAAGTGGTTTGATGTGCGGAATGACGTTAGTGAAGAGTTAATTAATGATTATAAGAACAAATTTTCATCCATTTTTCATGTACTTGTGATGACAGTTGTTGTACAGACTTTTATAAAATTTGTTATTCCGCATCATGACTTAGACTGCCTTCTGTCTCTTTAATTAAATACTATAACAAGTATTAGTAATAAAATTGTTATTTCTTGTAATATAATCTCAGTATTAGTCAAATCTTATTTTTTGATAACTTGACCCAGTACTCAGTCATACGGTTCTCATATCTGGACTGATCTGAAGCAGCCCGGTCCACCTACATGTGTATATTATATGAATATATTGCCTAGTTTAGCAAATAGTAAGGAGTAATAAGGAGGCAATCAAGTGACCAATTTTGAATGGGGATTTCCGTGCAAATCTGCCGATAACAGTTACAGAGTTGCAGATATGTCAATAGTTATTCATCTGGCAGGTCTGCATACTTTTGGTGTATTAATATTCAATTTTTATATATATTTTTCAAAAGTTAGTCAAGAAAAAGAAAATTATAAATCAATTTATGGGAAACATTTTATATTTGCATGTATGTTAACAATTTTCTAAAGATGTGGCCTATTCCTACACATGGCTCGTACAACTTAAAGTCCAATTATATGCGTGATGGGGATATTGATAACATTGGAAGCAGCCATCGTAATAGAACAATGATGAGTCATCAATGTCCACTAAGATATTATAGTCACCATGAATTGTTTCCGATTTATGATGATGTGAAAGATAACCGGAGGGGTTGGACTCATGTAAGGCACTCCAGAGGTGGTGGTCTTCACTCCAGGTGTGACATAGGACCAGACCGGTTGAGGGCGGTCCAGTCCGAATCCCTAATACTTTGTCCCCCTGAACATTTCGGAGGACTATTGTAATTAGCTCCATCAGATTGGTATTACTTGTTTTTTATGTTTACCCATACCATAGTATGGTAAACATAATGTCGACGTCCGGATTGACCACTCGTCGTGTGTCGTACCGTCCGTCTGTCCGCCCGTCTGTCTGTCCGTAGACACTTTACGCATGGTGCGATAACTCAAATATTTTCTATCCGATCGGAACTAAATTTTGTATATGAGTTTCTCAGACCAAAATACAGATCGAGTTCGAATATGGGTTTGATCCGAGTTTTTTTTACGGAGTTATGGCCCTTTTTCGACTTCGAATTCACGCATGCTGTCATAACTCAAACAATTTTTATCTGATCGGAACCAAATTTGGTATGCGAGTTTCAGAGCCCAAAATACAGATCGAGTTCGAATATGGGTTTGATCAGAGTTTTTTTTACGGAGTTATGGCCCTTTTTCGTCTTAGAATTCATGGATGCTACGATAACTAAAAAAAATATTATCTCATGAGAACCAAATTTGGTATGTGAGTTTCTCTATCTAAAATACAATTCGAGTTCGAATATGGGTTTGATCAGATTATTTTTAATGGAGTTATGGCCCTTTGATATAGAATTCATCCATGCTTCGATAGCTCAACCAGTTATCGTCTGATAGGAACCAAATTTGGTATGTGAGTTTCTCAACTCAAAATACAGATCAAGTTTGAATATGGGTTAGATCCTGTTTTTTATACCAGAGTTATGGCCCTTTTTAACTAAGGATTGAACAGATTCGATATTTTTATTCTTATCATGTAGAACCATAGCAGCTAACCCCTGTGATATCAATTAGCACTGAGAGAGAGAATAGATTAACTTGTATTATTGGAAATTAGAGTTATTTTTAGCCACCATTGTCAGGGCACAGTGGAAGGTGTAATTGGACAGAGGACCATCTGTTGTTTATTGTATTTCCATACAGCTCTCTGGTTTATCAATGCAGTGTTCCAGTGACATACCTGTACCTAATTATATTGAGTTAAAATTGTTACCGTAACCCTTGTCATCAATTTTATGCTTTTGTATATTTTTCATGTAATCATTCTCCTATTATATCCCTTTCACTTGTATGGATTTTTGTGGTTAAATGAACCCTTAATTCTCAACATTCCTTATACTTAGCAGAAATACCTTTCATCTGATATATCTCATTTTATTGAGATGTATGTAAATTTTGTATGTGAATTTCTCAGCCCAAAATACAGATAGATTTCGAATTTGGGTTTGATCTATTTTTTTATATTTTAAACAGAGTTATGGCTTATGGATTTTCGTGTCCGAACTGAAAATAGCTGATCACTATCGCCAAGGTATGGGTTAAACATCTGCCGATCGTGATCGGCCTCTCGTTCATAGTTAACTTTTATCTTTGAAATCTGATGTGATGAAAACATACTAATGATCAGGTCTCGCATATCTTGTATTAATCTATAATAATTATATCCAACTATTAAAGTTAAATATGGCTATTGCTATCATTACACAGAATTGATGAAAGAGGCATAAGCCAACTACATGTACCATTTTCCTGTTTGTCATAAATTCACTATTCCAATGAAGATATGCACAAGAGTCATTTTCCATAAACGAACGTCAATTATGACCAGTTACTGCCATCTAAAATGCCATAACTTATCTATGCATCAACCAATGTTGCAGTGCATCAACATTTGCCACCCTATAGTTTTGATGGAAACGCTGATTATTTTTTATTAGCAAATTGAGCTATAATCGTTTAATGCATGATGTTAATGTATGGATCAAATTGCAGAGGTGACATACTTTTCTTTCTGATGTTAGCACCTTAGTATATAGACTAGAGTATGCAGGCATGCGGAGGCTCCTAATTTTTTATTTAAATACATACATGAGTCATGAAGAGATGATTTTAGCTGTGCATTATAACTAATATAACTATACTCCTGTTGCCAAAAGATTAGATGCAATTGTAAAATCTTAGACAGATTTCAAAATTTGCAACATTTCGAAATGTGACAAAATGAAACAAGAAATTGTGTGAGAATTGACACCAGTGTTTGGTATAATATACATATTTGTTCATGTCTTGTCAATGACTGTCAACAAAGCTAACTCCCCTAAACAAAATTTACCTGTTTTCGATGAGCGTCAACAATATAATTTATTCGGACTAATAGAAGTATGTATTGTGTTTGTATTTGCCACCATGGATAGGTATTGTACACCAAAATTATTAACATGTGTATATTATAAATATGTATTTTATATTGATACTCAGATTAAAAACATTTTAGATTGTAGTCTGTTTTGCCTTTAAATGCATAGTTAGAGGGATCCTCATAGATGCACTAGCCTTCATTTCATTGAATTAATTTTTTTTTGGAAATAAGATGAAGGACCCAACTCGAGATTGTATGATTTAGGTTAAGGTGTTGAGCCGCTTTTGATTTATATTGATTACATTGAATTTCTCCTGGGATATAATTCAATGTTTATTGCATCGTTGACTCACAAATGTCACATAAATCATACCCCTTCTATTAAATAGTTTATTAGGGAACAAGTATTCATAAAGAGATACATGTATATTCCCAGCAATATTTAATTTAATTTCCCTGTCAACTTTTATAACATAAAAAGTTCCATGTATTAGTCCATTTTAATTGATTTTACCCCACAAATCTTCCAAGACTTGATCAGATGATGCGATCTATTTAATGGGAGCCTCGCCAGTCCATCATTAAAACCCCTGTGCCAGTCATCCTGTTATATATGCAAGTCTCTCATAAGGAGCCTGGCATATATAAGACAATGCACTGGCTTCCAAAGTTTATGATTTTGTACGTTATATATATAGGTTTTTATGTTTACCCATACTATGTATGGTAAACATAGTGTCGTTGTCCGGATTGACCACTCGTCGTTCGTCCGTCCGTCCGTCCGTCTGTCCGTCCGTCCGTCCGTAGACACTTCATGTGTAATGCGATAACTCAAACATTTTCTATCCAATCAGAAGCAAATTTTGTATATGGGTATATCAGCCCAAAATACAGATTGAGTTCGAATTTGGGTTTGATCCGAGTTTTTGTTACAGAGTTATGGCCCTTTTTCTACTTAGAATTCACACATTCTGCCATAACTCAAACATTTTGTATCTGATTGGAACCAAATTTGGTATGTGAGTTTCACAGCCCAAAATACAGATCTAGTTCGAATATGGGTTTGATCCGATTTATTTTAAAGGAGTTATGACCCTTTTTCGAAGAAAAAAATCGATTTTAAATTTTTTATTATTTTTAACTTTTATAATAATAATAAAAAAAATGTTATTGACATTGTCATTTGTTTTCATTTAGATATTGATGATTATGATACAAGTTGATAAAAAGATTTCCAATGTGTCCCTTTAATTTTTTAAAATAATTAAAAACAATTATAACCATTATAACTCTGCCAAGGGTACCCCGAATCACCACACCAAATTTGATTAAATCGGTCCAAAATCTTGTGTTATGTACTGGTAAATCTGTTTGGAGCAACATTAAATCCAATTCACCAATTGCATTTGGACTACTTAGCTATTGATAAAGCTATATTATTTTCTGATGGGGCTTATGCCAATGTGCAAATAATCTGATAAAGAAGCCTGTGGTATCTAATTTAAAATAAAGATTCAACAATAAACATCACATGATATTAACAGTAGACTTGGACATATGTGCTGCAGAGTTATATCTTCAGATGGTCTGATATCATTATAATTGTTATTGGTTTAATAGAGGTCAGTGTTCAACATAAACAATTCCTGTGATTTTTTGACAGCTGTGCTATATAATTGATATTAATGGGTCAGTGGTGAGGTTGCTTATCTGTATACTAGGACACATTATTATTGTAAACTTAAATTGGACTCTCTTAACCCAAGTATTCCATGTCCAGGGCACACCTACACATTTAACCCACAGACTTGCTGGCTGTGGCGGTTTAGCATTACAGATCCTGTACCAGTGCATTCTCTTATATAAATGCCAGTGACCCATAAATTCCAATAATTTGTGTTATGTACATTTGTCTATAATAGTACATAACAGTATACTCTATAATTCAACACCAAAACTCTCATTTATCCGATCATATTAAATTTTTATCGCCAAGGGATGGGTTAACATCTGCCGATCGTGATCGGCCTCTCGTTTTTTTGTTAACCCTTTACCCAACAGAACGGCCCTGTGCCAATGCATTCTCTTATATATGCGAGTCGACCATAGATCGCCTCGCATATATAAGAGAATGCATTGGCTTAACACATATTAAAAATTATAAAATTATAAAATTGTTAAAGAATGGTAAAAAGTGTTAAAAAAAGATTTTTTTTAGGCCAATGCATTCTCTTTATATATGCGAGGCGACCTATGGTCGACTCGCATATATAAGAGAATGCATTGGCACAGGGCATAACTGTAACCATCACAATGTGTTCAATGAACCGGTTCCAATGATATCCATATTTGTATGGTGTTATTGAGACAGACAGAAGATATTTTAGGCTGTTGAAGCTTTATTTGGGCGTTTTTGGCCGGTTTGTTGGGTAAAGGGTTAAGGGCAGTTCAGCCCCAATAATTTTGGAGATATGTATATTCTATCGATATATATTTTCATCATTGTGCGGTCGAAACATACAAAGCAATCTTGCAAAAATCAACTTTTCTGGTTTTGCATTTTTTATGTATAGGATGCAGCAAAAAGTAGATAACTGGCCAGATATCATTAAAACAGAGAAATCTGGTGTATACATCAAAATTGAGTACAAATTGAAAAAAGACCACACAATGATGAAAGTAAATATCGATCGAATATACATGTCTGAAAATAATTGGGGCGGAAATGCCCTTAACAATTTTTTCAATCCCGTTAACTAGTTAGTTGTGACTTGGATGCAAAAATTAGGCAGACCGGATTTCGTCTGTTAGCAATGGCTGGGAAAACTGCGACGGATTTCGACGAAATTTGATTCCTTTGGGTATCAAATTTCGTCGAAATCCGTCTTGCAGTTTTACTTTTGTCAGGGGAGTGTTTTGGACGGGTCAAATCGTGACTTTGGCCTTCAAAATGGTCAATTCCAAGGTCAAATCAGGTAAAACTGATAGATTTTGAAGAAATTTAATACCTAGGGGTACTTTTGGACAGGTATAATCCTGACCTTGCCCTTCAAAATGGTCAAATCAGGTAAAACTGATGGATTTTGACGAAATTTGTTACCTAGGGGTAATTTTGTCCAGGGAGTGTTTTGGATGGGTTAAATCGTGACCTTGACCTTCAAAATGGTCAATTCAGGATCAATCGGGTAAAACAGACCGATTCTGACCTGGCATCGAATATGCCGCTTAATCAGACAACTCTTCGTGAAGTTCAGAACAAATATAATATTTTCTGTGGAATAAACAGGTTAAAGGCACAGGAGGCCTTTGTTGTTGAAAATATTCATATTTGTCCCAATCACCGTAAGCAGAAAAATATTAAAACGCATAAAGTTTTGTACATATATATTATGACCACGTAAACGGCATGCTATCATAAAGACCTACTATATTTTACCTAAGCAAGAGCATGATAGTGTTACAGAAAACAGCACAGTGTTACTGGTTAATCACACACAGATGGCAGAAACGCTCTTTATTAGTTCTATGTCAGGAATTCAGCAACAAAGAATGCTCTTTATGTTAATCATAATATAAACACACCAGGAAAGTAACTGTTTATGCTTTCGTTTACATAACATTGGTCAAACATATGACAGTAACATACTATTTATGCGATATTTATTATTTGTATACGGACAAAGTCTGTCTATATTTTAATATTCTTTCTGTTTGTGGCGGTTTTTGCCATGTGGAAATATTTTCACAGCATACCCACTGCCAATTCCTCCCATACCTTTAACTATCACAATGACATTTTATTGCACTTGCTGCTTTGACGGATTTTAATGATGACACGTACATCGTTATTGACCCAAGCGACGTAACTCTATATTTATCTTTCAATTATTAAAAAATATCGCCTTGATCATGTTTGTTAAACTCTTGTCCCAATTGGCCTGCCATTTTGCGTGTCGTATTCTAAGAACATTGTTCGCAATCGAACACAAAGGTGATATATGTTTAAACCGCCAAAATAGTTGCAGACAAATTGGCTTGAGATTGGGGATTTAAACCCCGCGATATAGAAATATATATACTCGGGACATCGTCGTGAAACCGCATTACTTAATGGATATCATTATCTTGTTTACGTCAAGGAAACCTGGGCTATATAAGAATATAACCATATGGGCGAATTATGCCTGACAGAAACAATTATATACACCATGCAACGTAACGTTCAGGTCCATGTTGAAATTAGTTAAATTGCTTTTTCTCAATTCAGTTGCCAGAATTTGTTTTTCTCAATTTGAGATATTTATTGTTATTATTTTTTTAAATAAGAAATTTTCTTAGTCGTTATCAAGAAAAAAATCTTGATTAAGAATTTATAACTTGAAACAAGAAAGGAGGACGGGAAATATGGCTTGCATAAGATTTTTTTCTCAATTCAAGATAATGAAAATAATTCTCTTCATAGCTGCTAACAAATTTCTTATTTTTTCTTATTCAAGATTAGTCCACCAAGAAATTTTCTTGAAACAAGATTTACGGTGTCTTTTTTTCTTGCTATTTCTTGTTTTAAGATATATTTTATCTTACTAAGAAAATATTTTTGGCAGTGCAGCTTCATAAATGTGTTTGTTCTGAGAATATACATGAATACGACACACATTATATGTCATTATATATAACACGACTTTGATCCGTTCTTAAAACACGAAATCTATAGTTTTGTTTGGATTGATGTCCCGTCCCGTCCGCGGACATCTATTCAGACATGTAAAATGGAAATTCGTTTATTTGTGGATATAGCTGACACGAAGTAATATCGTGTGCGAACTAGATGATATTTGCATTAACATCGCGGCGCTCGTGCTATATACCACATACGTGCACTTTGTTAATCTTTGCACCGACTGTATTGTCGACGCCATGTCTATAGAATTCCATTGGCACATACAGGGACGTGGCTAGAGGGTTTCCGTGGGGGGGGGGGGGTGTCCACATTGGGGAATTCCAACTGCAACCCCCCTTGAATCACAATCAGACCAAACACAAGTTTTGCATAATTCCATATTTGCACCTTGCACCTCATACTCAGGCCTAATATCCTATATATATTCATAAACCATGGTTCTATGAGAACATTCAGATATTTTAACCTGAAAAATTGCATAAATGTTAACATCTAGTGGTCTAACTCCAGACAAATGCACACGGCTACGGACAAGAGACCATGACACACCGGACTGACCATGGTTATCCGGCCCGGTGTGAGAAAATTTTGAAAACTATATACAAGAAAATCGCAAATCCTAGCATCTCCGACTGGCCTCAACTGAACCTTTTTCTAGTGTTGGGAATTTCAAACCTCATACTCCGCCTCAGGTTGGAAAATTCTCCAACTGATGACCATTTCAGTCCACAAGTTTGACCAACTGTAGTAAAAATAATGTTTTGTTAAACTAATTAGCAGTTTTGTATTGGCCACGGGGAGGGACAATGACACACCGGGGCGACCATGGTTCGGCCGGTGTGCGAAAATTTTAAAATCTGAACAAGAAAATCGCAAAATCCTAGCATCTAGACTTAGCCTCAAGCCTTCCTAAAGTTGGAAATTTCAAACCTGACACCCCACTTAGGTTGGAAAATTTCCAACTGATGACAATTCTAATGATAATGTTGACCAAATGTATGATAATATTGTTTTCTTAAATTAACTAGCAGTTTTTGACTGCCCACGGGGGAGGGACCAGGACACAAGCTTTTCAAGTGTTGGAAATTTCCAACCTGTCACCCCCCCCCCTAAGGTTGGAAAATTTCCAACTGATGACCATTTCAGTCCAAAATTTTGACAACAAATAGGAAAATATGCAAATATTGGTCCAAAACAATTAATTCCTCTCCAATAAATTGTTTGAAAATCAAACTACAAGATCATTTTCAACCTACTATTGGTGTGAAATTTCCGGCCTGCGGCTCGTGGACTATTCCTCCTAGAGGACCACTATTTTGGCATTGTAAACTCCAAGGCATTCATTATCTATATAATATACGTGTCATATATATTATAAGTTACGGGACGCTTAGTGATCGGATATGGTGTCATGGGAGACGAAGTGAGTTCAATATTGATCTCGCTGATCCTCACCTGACAAAATATCCGAACACTAAGCGTCCCGTAACGTATTTATTATGTCAGTGGACAAAATCCAGCATATCCCTTTAATTAATCTCGCTGTAATTTATTTTAATTTGGTATGTTAAATGTGTCGTCTATGGCCATTAACTTATGTAACGTCATAGTGACGCGCCATGGGCGTTGAACGTCCATGCATTGAGTTAATCAGCAGAAGTAGGACAACTTGTAGTCCTCAAATACATCGCATGAAGGTTTTGGTACATGGTACTATCTTACAAATGTCCGATCATAGCTAGCCAATGTATTTAATAGTTTGTCCGTTTGGTTGGCAAGCGACCAGTCCTAATTTTGTAATGGCAGCGGAAGTTATTTATAACTTCCATTTCCGTTTTAATCGAAGTTAAGCCAGTTAACTTCTACAATTTCGCAAAAATGTCTTTGCTAATGACGTATTTATAGCAATAAATGAATGAATCATGAAGAGGTACCGTTAGATGTAACTAATAACATAGTTATGCCCCCCTGCCATCGCCAACAGATTGCCGTAAATTGTAAAATCTGAGACCGATTTCCAAAATTTACGGTAAATAAAAATGTGACAAAATCAGACACAGATATTGTGTGAGAATTGGCTCCAATATAATATAATAAATAATGATGTCTTGTCGTTGACTATGCCAAAATAGTGGTCCTCGAGTAGGAATAGTCCACTCGCCTGCATAGTCAACTCCAAGCCATTCATTATATATATATATATATATATATATATATATATATATATAATATATATATAGCTACTAGAAGGTGATCCGACTTTGTCCGGGCTTTGACCTTGAATTGACCATTTTGAAGGTCAAGGTCAGGTGGGGTAACGATTTGACCCGTCCAAAACACTGCTCGGACAAAAGTACCCGACAAAAGTACCCGTCGAAATCCATCCGGTTTTACCCGATTTGACCTCGAATTGATCATTTTGAAGGTCAAGGTCATGTCGGGGCCACGACTCGACCCGTCCAATACATTCAGTGGACAAAATTAACCCTACGTATCAAATTTCGTCGAAATCCCATCAAAATTCGCGATTTGACCTTGAATTGACCCGATTTCAAGGTCAAGGTCACGTCGCACGGGCAAATTAATAGGCTTATGAGACTCCCCATGCGAAAGTACCCCCACATACCAAGTTTCATCAAAATCCCGTGATATTCGGGCGTTTGACCTTGAAATGACCCGATTTCAAGGTCAAGGTCACGTCGCACGGGCATATTAATAGGCCTATGGGACTGCCCGGCCGAAAATACCCCCACATACCAAGTTTCGTCGAAATCCCGTGATATTCGTGCGCTTGACCTTGAAATGACCCGATTTCAAGGTCAATGTCACGTCGCACGGACAAATTAATAGGCCTATGTCACTCCCGGCCGAAAACACCCCCACATACCAAGTTTCATCGAAATAGGCTCGGCCGTTTTCGAGTCCATTGGAAACAGACAGACACACACACACACAGACACACAGACAGATCTTCCAAAATATATAATAGATATACAAACACGCGAAAACTCACTAGAACTCTAAGTAGTATGGATAGTTATTGCACAGAAGATCCTTTGACATATCAGGACCAATAGTGTTCCCACCATATCGCGCGCATATTGAGAATGACACGGGTTTTGTAAACTCTGTTTAATCCTATGATTTATTGACATATTCAGCTATACATTGCCACGTTGTCGGTAGTGTGAAAGGCCAGCTATACTAGTGAAACAATTTGTCGAAAATTTCAGCAAAGCAAAAGGAAAAGCAAAAACACTATGGAAATTATTCGTCAAAAGTTGGTAAATGGTTATATCTGGGGTAACCGATTGACATTGGGTGGGCAGCTATTCGTGTTTCGGGTGGACTCACAACTATTGTGTCCGTTGTCTTCTCTTTTACGATGAGAAACACACATATTCGTATTTTGTATACGTGAAAAATTCATTCCCATTCAGTCCGGTTTGGTGATACCTTCCCGGTTGGTGATACCAGGTACACGGGGGTGCTCATGCATATTACTGAATAATTCCACATCTAATAAAGTCCAGATATCAGACCGACTGCATATAATATAGGCCAAGCTGTTTATCGGGTTCAGGCAGAGCTATGGCCATTATTTTGTTCAATAACAGTCATATTAACTAGAGGTCAGATTCCATGGAATCAGATATACTTCCATGGTATTCCATTCCATCCCATCCCATGTGATTGTTATGCGTATATGTGTGTTCCTCTTCGTGCGAATGCATATTGGTGCCTTACGATCTAATGGTCGACTTGCATTGACATTTCTAAATTTAATATATATTTTGGTACTTCTGTCTGTTTGTTTGTCTGTCAGCTATGGCCGGGAAAACTGCTGAACGGATTTTGACGAAATCTGATAAATGTGGGTACTTTTGTCCAGGGAGTGTTTTGGACGGGTCGAATCGTGACCCCCGACCTGACATTGGTCTTCAAAAAGGTCAATCGAAGGTCAAATCGGGTAAAACAGACGGATTTCCACGAAATTCGATACCTATGGGGTACTTTTGTCTGGGGAGTCTTTTGGGCGGGTCAAGTCGTGACCCCGACCTGACAATGACCTTCGAAATGGTCAGTTCAATGTCATATCGGGTAAAACGAACGGATTTTGACGAAATTTGATACCTAGGAAAACTTTTGTCCGGGGAGTGTTTTGGAAGGTCAAATCGTGACAATATGTTACTGTTACAGTAGAGCGGACATACCTATATAGTATATCGGTGAGCATATTCATGCATTTGCCTTGCTTCTTGATAAGTCCGTTTGAATTTGCGTCATGAAGAGAGGGTTTGAATTTGAGTAATATATATCACCCGTTACAACATTATACGCTACCAGGGTTAAACCGTTCAATATAAATCATTAAAAAGTGTACTAATCTTGCGTTTAGATACTTCTTATCACATCCACTCATCGAAAAGTTTTTATCTCAATATATGAATTTCGGAGTAATTTTCCCCATTTGATCTTCGGTGGAATTTGCCAAATCTGAATCCACCCGACACAAACACTCCCTTGAGCAGGTTGCGTTTATATTAGAGAGGTCAAATTTTGGAGGCACACCGACAGTATACCGGCTTACGTACCGCCGCATTAAACTCGCTCCTATGGGGCTAAAAATCGGCTAGTGATAGACTACAGAAGTATACATATTTATGATATATAGCGTTGTCACGAGTAAACCGTTCCATCTGAAAATTAGAAAATCGCCCTCTGGATGCGCGTGAGCATTAGCCATCAGATGTACTCGTCAAAAAAAATTATCTCGATGTTTGAATCCCCCCCCCCCCCTTTGCAATTTTCGTGGAATTTTCCTAAAGTCTCAACCCACACTGACACGCATTCTCCGTTGGGCATGTTACATTTATAGTATAGCCGTCAAACTGGGACGTATATAAAGTATGTCAACGTACATGCTACGACATTATCTTGCTCTTTAACCAGCCGGTTTGGATTTGGCGGGAAAAGTAGTTGCAATATTTCCGTACCCCGTAACGCGGAAAGTACTGGGTAAAAAAAATTTTAAGCGGTATATTCGAGTCCGAATCTCTCGTCCAATTCGGAATATGTAATAAAAAAATTTGAAAAAAACTTGGTTTATTCATCTTGGTGTATAGTGTGTCCCTATTTATGGGCGGTAACTCTTCAGGGAAAGCGCGAACACAAGTTTTTATGCCCGTGGGCAGTAGTGCATATCGAGATGTGCATACGGTCTAATTTTCGATGCTCTGCTTCTTATAATTTCCGAGATAATAAAATGACATTTTTTCAAATAAAGGGAGATAACTCCTCGGTGAAAGCGCGGTCAAAATTGTTATGGGCCATAGGCATAGAACTTATGTACCCCAACCTACTTACCAAGTTTTAGTGTGCTACTCCCTGTACGTTTCGAGTAATAGTGATTACAAAAGTGTCCAGTATAATAATAATAATACTGAAAAATAATCGCAAAAGGGCCATAACTCCACCAAGAAACATTGGGCGGAAATCCGGATACCATTATATTTAGTAGACCTTCGATGCCTATATTCGCTAGAGATTTCGCGTTCCTACTGCAATCAGTTTTTGAGTATTTCGAAATAAACGGAAAACGACCTCAGTAGAAAAACAATATACTTCCTTGGTTACACCATGGAAGTATAATAATAGGGCAAATCATGAGCTGAATAAATCGCAGTTAAGGGACGGAAAATATGAAGTAGGATGATTATATCTTTCCCTTAACATGTGTGGGTTGATCTCAAGTGTTTGGAAGTGACCCCACCCCTGCCTCGAAATTGGGTGACGGGATTGGGAAATTGTCAAACCCGGCCCAAAATGCGAATTTTGAAAGCCCGTAACTCCGTTATTTTCCAATGGATTTTGTCTGATTCAGGGACGAATAACATTTTGTTTATTGGAATAAATACGGGCCCACATTCAAAGTTTGAGGGCCCAAATCTCCGCCATTTTTTAATGGATTTACGATCTGTTTTCAGTTTTATGATCAACGTGTATGGTAGATCTTATATTCCAAGTTTCATCTGATTCGGAGAAGAATACAAAATTGGTACCCCGGACCGCCCCTCCCCTGGCCCACAACACTGAACCGACACTGGTAAAATTTGGCACATCGCGTGCTCTCTTCAGACCGCGCGCACTGGGATATCAGATGACATCCTAAGTTCGACATCTTCGGAGGAGATGTGTACACAAGCTTATGGGCCCAAATTTGCATAGTTTGAGGGCCCGCAACTCTGTCATTTTTCAATGGATTTTCTAAATTCTTTCAATGTCTAGATCGGTTGGTGATATAGATGTTATATTCCAAGTTTCATCTGATTCGGAGAAGAATACAAAATTGGTACCCCGGACCGCCCCTCCCCTGACCCACAACACTGAACCGACACTGGCAAAATTTGGCACATCGAGTGCTCTCTTCAGACCGCACGCACTGGGATATCAGATGACATCCAAAGTTCGACATCTTCGGAGGAGATGTGTACACAAGCACATGGATCCAAATTGCAAACTTTGAGGGCCCGTAACTCTTACATTTCTTCTCGGATTTCAAAAATCTTTTCCGATATGGGTTTGTTTTCGTTCAGGGAGTCTACATACTTAAATATATGAATGTCAATAAAAAACATTTTTTGCGAACATTTTGCCCCCACCCCAGTGTAAAAATATATGTCCAACCCTGTCAAAATTTCTTTCTCGGACTAAGCTGACAACGTTCAACACGAGTACAAAAACCAAATGCAGTTATCTGAAATGATACCGGAGGACAACAGAGTACAATCAAATAGAGGTTTGCCAACTATGGGCGGTAACTCTTCAGGGAAAGCGCGGACACAAGTGGTTATGCCCGTGGGCAGTAGTGCATATCGAGATGTGCATACGGTCTAATTTTCGATGCTCTGCTTCTTATAATTTCCGAGATAATAAAATGACATTTTTTCAAATAAAGGGAGATAACTCCTCGGTGAAGGCGCGGACAAAATTGTTATGGGCCATAGGCATAGAACTTATGTACCCCAACCAAGTTTTAGTGTGCTACTCCCTGTACTTTTCGAGTAATATTGATTACAAAAGTGTCCAGTATAATAATAATAATACTGAAAAATAATCGCAAAAGGGCCATAACTCCACCAAAAAACATTGGGCGGAAATCCGGATACCATTATATTTAGTAGAACTTAGATGCCTATATTCGCTAGAGATTTCGCGTTCCTACTGCAATCAGTTTCTGAGTATTTCGAAATAAACGGAAAACGACCTCAGTAGAAAAACAATATACTTCCTTGGTTACACCATGGAAATATAATAAGTGTGGGGTACGATTTATGAGAAATGTTAATCATCTTATCCCTGATTCATGTTTTGCCAATCGACTGCATGAAATACAGTAATATTGTTCATATAATTCAGATGTTCAGCGATTAAATACCCAGACGCTCTACCGACAGTAAGTGTCATCATTCCCTTCTATGACGAATGGCCATCGGTTCTTCTACGGACTTTATACAGCATCGTCAACCGCACTCCCAAACATCTGCTTATAGAGATCATCCTCATCGATGACAACAGCAACATGCGTAAGGCAACCTTCTCAATATCTATATCTGCGAACGTATGTCTGTCTGTCCACTATATATATACATTAAAGGGATACTGTACTCAAATGTTGTTATTGGTTTCTATAGTCTATGAGTCGTAGAATAAGGTAACGAGATTTCCATTATTTGAAAGTGTTGAGTACGAAATAATGCGACGGATGGTGGATTAGCAGGAATGCAAAAATACAAATTGTCGTTGTCGAGTAATTTCTGTATAGTTTTCAAGCAAATGTATCAAATAAATGTGATATTATATGCATACTAGTCCCACATATTCATTTAAGTTATTGTATAGTCAATAGTAAGTGAGTGGCTTGAGTTTACGCCCCGAATCAACATAATTTTTACACGATCATGTGTGCCACGCGTCGCCCAATCAACTATCCGTCAATTAATTTGATTACACCTTGTACACGGAAATTCGTAATTTAATTTATGGCTCCAGCCATATTAAATTAAATTTATATCAAATTATAACCTACTAACCTGAACGTTTACATAATACATATTCGACTAAAATTTTCGTATTTTTCTATATATTATCGATTATTATTATGTTCGTTCTTAAAAACCAACTACATACCAAATCCCTTGCAATTCTGATTCATGTAATAACATTTTATGTTGAATGTATGATCCGGAAAACCGGATGGAAACCGGACATACGGACGTACATGCTGATTATCATAGCCCTCCCATTTTTTCGGGTGACAATAACTACTTTGAGAAAGAATACTCTATATTCCCATAAGCATTTTCCCAATCGGAGTGTTCGTATCACTTTAACCTGGGCAACGCCATGTCACCCTGCTATTATATACGATAAGTTCAACAACACCAGCAACATAAATTAATTCGCACAATTTAACTGACTACATTAGACGCCTACTTGTCTCACGCAACCAGATTCAATCGTATCTCTGTTAATATCATCATGACAGTGGATAATCGGGATGTCCTTCTGGTGAAGGACCAGAAGTTTGACATTTTTATAAAGAAGAAAGATGTTTTCTCTCATTAGACTACATTTTCTAATTATAACAATCCTTTGTCCAGGGACGGACTGGCAGATATAATATTCCGCCATGATTTGAATGAACATTCTTCTTGTCTAAGTGTTGGTAAATTCAATTGTCCGTGATATGCATATTATTGACATTTTCGAAATATATGGCGTGATTATATAACATGCATGTTTATGCCATTGAATCAAATCCGCTCATATCAAAATATAAAAACGGCGTTCACTTATTTTTCCACATTCACAAACAGCGAATCTTCACCATAACTTCGTTTGGGGACAAAAATGAATATTAGTATAGAACTGTTGAAACGTTTAGCTTGATGTCAGCTATTAATACATAAACACTCCACGAAGCCATGTGTCTCAACTTTCATATACATATTTTTCAGCGGAGTTGAAAAAAGATTTTGGAGAAACAGTCAATGAATCGTTCCCCCTTGGGCTCGTGAAGATTCTCAGAAATGGTGAACGCATGGGTTTAATACGCAGTCGACTTACTGGATGGAAGCAGTCTACAGGGGATGTGGTGGTCTTCTTTGACAGTCATATGGAAGTCAACATAGACTGGTAGGTTCAGATTGTTGTAATCGTAGATTGCATGCACGTTTTCGTTAATTATCATACCAATATGCTTATCAGTTGGAATGGTTATGTGCACCCATACCATAGTAAGGAACACATAGTGTCAACGTCCGGATTGAACACTCGTCGTTAGTCCGTCCGCCTGCCTGTCCGTCTGTCTGTCCGTACGTAGATACTTTACGCATAATGCGATAACTCAAACATTTTCTATCTGATCGGAACTAAATTTTGTATATGAATTTCTCAGCCCAAAATATAGATCGAATTCGAATATGGGTTTGATCCACTTTTTTTAAATGGAGTTATGCCCCCTTTTCGACTTAGAATTAACGTACGCTGCCATAAATCAAACATTTTTATCTGATTGGAACCAAACTTGAATTTGTTAATTGAGTTTATCAGCACAAAATACAGATCGAGTTCGAATATGGGTTTGATCCGATCTTTTAACGGAATTATGGCCCTTTGACATAGAATTAATATCAACCATCTGATATGAACCAAATTTGTTATGTAAGTTTCTCAACTCAAAATACAGATCGAGCTCGAATATGTGTTAGATCCGATTTTATACCGTAGTTATGGCCCCTTTTCAACTAAGATAACACAAGAAGCTTACAATTAATTACCTGTGTTGCCAGCTTAGCTGTAAGAGAGACTAAAGCTAATGTGAATTATTGAATTAGTCATGTTAGCCATCATATGTTAGCTCTATATAACACACAGCAGTGTAAGCTGTAACCCATTCATAGTGCAATGGACTTTCCCATTCAGTTCTAAAAGTATAAATTGGAATAGTCTATTGTTCATTTGTAGGGATGTTCTCAGAATTTGAGCAGACAGAGAGAACCCAATTTAGTAGCACTATTTTAAATTATTGAAAAATCTTCTGCAGTCTCAATGGGCGGATTTCCATAATACTTGGCATGGAACATTGTCATAAGACATGGTGTATTATTTGTTCATATGGTCATGGTCGAGTGAATACCACTTTAGTACATAAAACAGTATACTCTATAATTCAACATCAAATCAGTGATCAAATCTCTGGTTTATGTGTACCCAATCCATAGTATGGTACACATAGTGTCGACGTCCGGATTGACCACTCGTCGTTCATCGTCCGACACTGCCTGTCTGTCTGGCCGCCTGTCTGTTTGTCCATAGACACTTTATGCATAACACGATAACTCAAACATTTTCTGGCTGATCGGCACAAAATTGTGTATACAATTTTCTCAGCCAAAAATACAGATCGAGTTCGAATATGGGTTTGATCTGATTTATTTTAAAGGAGTTATGGCCCTTTTTCGAAAAAAAAGAAAATACAAGAGTTTTGCTCAATTTATCAACAAAAAATATTTAAAATAATAATAATAAACACTTTATCTTTAAACAAAAATTTAATTACAAAAAATCTTCCAAGAAATTAATGAGACTCATTTAAACGTCACGGGAACCACCAAGCTGAATAATGACATCCTTAGTGTGAAGGCGCCTTGGATAACTACCAAATTACATGTCAGATTTGATGTTATCTGACAATTGAATAAACAAAGTTTCCACATAGTATGAGATAGCCTTGTGTCACTTTAACAATCCCCACAGTGAGGGCATTGTCTCCCTTTAACATTCACAAACTGTGAGTGCTTCGTGTCACTTTAACATTCACATACCAAGAGTGGTGTCCCTTTACACACATTGCGAGTGCATTGTCTCCCTTTAATATTCACAAGTTGAGTGCATTGTGTCCCTTTAACATTCACCGGCCACGATTGCATCGCATCCCTTTAACGTTCTCACACTGGGTACTTCGTGTCACTTTAACATTCCCCACCGTGAGTGCATTGTCTATCGTTAAAATTCACAAACTGTGAGTGCCTCGTGTCACTTTAACACATACCGAGAGTGTTGTCCCTTTAACATTCACACACTGCGAGTGCATTAACTGCCTTTAATATTCACAGGTTGAGTGCATTGTCTACCTTAAACATTCACCGGCCACGATTGCCTCATGTCTCTTAACATTCTCACAATGCGAGTGCCTCGTGTCACTTTAACATTCCCCACCGTTAGTGCATTGTCTTCCTTTAAAATTCACAAAATGTGAGTGACTCATCTCACTTTAACATTCTCATACCGTGAGTGCTGTGTACCTCGTGTCCTTTAACATTATCATACTGAGAGTGCCGTCCCTTTCACATTCACGTATTGCGAGTGCAATTGTCTCCCTTTAGTATTCACACACTGAGTGCAGTGTGTCCATTTAACGTAATATGAGGCAATAGACCTATTAAGAACATAATTCAGGGCGAGGCTCCCCATTGTTCATTGAGGTCATCACGCAATATACATAACATTACACCCCATAACTTAATACACCTATTACGAACGTACACCATTCATAGGGAGTTTTTTTGTCCCTTTAACATTCACGCACCGAGATTGCATCACATCCCTTTAACATTCACACTGTGAGTGTCTCGTGTCCCTTTAAAATTGATATACCGAGAGTGCCATCCCTTTAACATTCACGCATTGCCAGCACAATGTATCCCTTTAATATTCAGAGCGGAAGCGCCCCATTGTTCATAAACATCATCACGTAATACGCGGTACAGTAGATAACGTAATACACATATTCCGAATATACACCTATTACGAAAGTACACCATTCATAGGGAGTGACATGCCCCATTGATCAGAGAGGTCATCACGTAATACACAAACGTATTAGGTGTACTGCAGCTACCAGGAATGGTACTTTTCGTGACGTCATAAAATGCGTGGATGGAAGCCAACTGGGAGGGTTATCATCATATACCTGATATATAATAACAATATTATAGTGGAATTATGGGTCGCACCCATTTCATATCACCCTGGAAGATATTTTATGTCAGTATTTTAGGTAAGGTAAAACCGTGCTCAAGCTCTCCTCTTTCAGGTAATGAGCCAAAACCTACCAATTAAGTCGATAAATGGAAATGCTTTTATTCCGTCATCCAATCCTCCATTCTGACTTGTTATTGTTATGATTTTCACTGACCGTGTCAGACGTGTCACCTGATCAGACACACCCTTACCTATAATAGTTAACATATAACATAACAATAACAATAGAAATCCATTTCATCGTCAACAATTGACAAATTGACGAGTTGGTCAAATCGTATATGTTCTCACCTCTATAATGGTCCTCATACAGGATGTTACCACTTAATAGTTATCACAATACTCCACAAGAAATTAGTATCAGAACGAAGAAGACAGTTACCTCGTCTATACACATATTGATAAACTAGATTGATTCTGAACTTAATAAGATATATGCTAAAGCCCTATTCAATCTGACTAAATTACCACATAAACATAGTCTCGTTTTTTTTATCAGGTATGAAGCTCCAGCACCCAATGATGCACTTTGTATTACAATGTTGTTATTCCCGACTTTCAGGCTACAGCCATTGGTAGCAGAGATAAAGAAAGATCGGCGTACAATAGCGATGTCTGTACTTGATTATGTCCAGCGGGACACATTCGAGTATAAATTCAACCATGGATATCTGACGAGATATGGTTTCAATTGGAAATTGGTGTTTTATGAAGACTTTTTCAGAGAGGACCAGATAGGCGAAAATCCAACAGACCCGCGAGTGTACGTCAGTATTTAATTTCGGAAAGGCTAAGTACAAGATATGCCAGAATATATAAGATTCCTGCTGTAAGACTAACATGACAACCAATTTTGTTTGTGTTTGATCATTCTGTTTTAGAATGTGGATTGGCCATACGCTGAATTCAGCATGTTTTCATGAAAATTATCTAACATCGAACCTGTTGTTTATTCCGACAAGTGTGCAATCTGAACTCTACAAGTAATGTACTTATTGTAAAGAAATAAGCCCAATATGCATGGCAGTGTGAACGGAATTCATTTTATTGAATAGTAGATATTAACACGTGGTTTCCTATGCATTTATGTACATAAAAGGCCATAATAACATGCACTATTTTAATCTAATATATTTATTTAACATTTGGCTGGGGGTGAATGTTATTATTATTTCTGCCTACAATCACAACTCAACTATATTTACAAGTCAATCTTGTATTCATGCTAGCTATGTGATGACTACTAAGTAGATACCTCGATTATTCGTTCGTTATAGCTATATGGCATTAATTTAAAAGATAAGTATATTAGCATGGCAGAGTGTGTCGTCATTATAAATTTATGAAATTATATACCAAAATGTCAGATTTAACTCAGAAAATTATACCCAGACCAATGAAAGATCAATCGTTGTATTCAGACGTTACACATTTCTCGTGCAGGGGTGTTACCATGGTTGGAGCTGCATATGCTGTTGATCGAAATTACTTTCAGGAAATTGGTCGCTATGACGACGAAATGACGATCTGGGGAGGGGAGAACCTGGAAATGTCATGGCGGGTGAGTGCAAAATGTTGGCCATGTCAATCAACCCGATCTAGATGGGTAACTTATCTGCCAATGGCTATTTCACCTTTTGGAATTTGTTCTGTATTATGTAGATAAAGGCCATACATAAGGCCATTGACCAATCGTCTGGGTTTATTTGCATAAAAAGAATACTAATGTTCAAGAATAGTTTATGCCGAGCATTATTACCCAGGAATGTTATTAATATACAAAAAAAATCTAAATTAGAAACGAGTGTGCAACTTTAACACAAGCATCGCTATTGATTTAATTCAATTTTATCGCTCTATGGTGTGCAGATCGTTGATGAAAAACACTCCCAATGATTTGAAATTGATGTATCGACTATATCGAGAAATTGCGGCATTATTCCATATCACTTTCGACACGACATTTTCATTGTTATATCTTAAATTCTCACACAATGATGAAACCACATCTTTCCAAAATGGATGTTATAGCATTCTTAAGTGCTGTGTTGTATACTTTCTGTCATAAGTGATGTACAAGGGAGCGTCAGAGATTTGCATTTTCTTATGATGATCCAAGTGATTTTCATTGATGAATTAAAATATTTCCATTTTAATCATTTTCAAGCCCCATCTGATATTTATTGACTCGATTTCTTTTTGGGTCTCATGGGGAATTATAGAGAAACTTGTTTAGTTGATTATATAGAATTTGCATTGCGGATTTGGAAGAGATAGAAATAGATGTTTCAAATTGGTGAGAAGTGTTGTGTTAATAGCTAGTAATCTGCCAATCGGCATGAGCATCCTGGTGATCGTCTGATGTGATCGTCTTTCTTAATTTACGCATTTTATGCGTTTTATGCATTTTAAATGCTTGACTGCTGATCTATCGATTGTGTGAGGCCTTACCCACGCCGGCTGACACTTATCTTGGTTAATTTTTAAACCAGATATGTGGAAAAAATATCAACTATAGAATATGCTTCACTTACAGGCCTACTCATTTTTGAGCGATCGATAACAAGCATTGTGTCGTCCGCGTATTGTGTGATCTTATATTCTGAGCTGCCTAGATTTATACCATCTATATTAGCATGCTCTCTCGCCATTAACGATAATATTTCTTCACACATGAGAAGCATATACAGCGATGCTGGATCACATTGTCCACAGCCTCTGCATATCTTAAAGTTGTGAGATATGCGTACATTTAAAAGTGCAGAAGATATATAGTATATAGACGATCGAAATCCGTTGTTCGTATCCACTCAAGAATTACAAAAGTCTAAGTATCTTTCCAAAAATATCCATGATACGGAATCAATACTGATTTCCAATCTATTCCAATTTAGCTCTTACAGACTTCCTGTTGTCTATCGGAGGACGCCCATTCGCTGAGAGGAATATGTTATTGTATGCTGTGTGGCCGTCTTGCTTTCAATTTTAAAAGCAACAAAAGACAACGCTTTGTGTGAATCGTCATATTTTTCTCACCCGAAAACATATCTGACGTCGCATGACGTCATGGCTGTCATTCTGAGGGTAATTGGTTATGTGTTTTACATTAATCTGTTCTTCATACCATTCTCAGCAATCAAAATTGGACGAGTATCTGTTCTCGAAATGTGTGAATATACTCTGTCATGTATGTCGGTTTTATTTTTAAAAAATGACACATTTTTTCATCGGTGCCTCAAGAAAACCAAATGGTGGGGGAAATAGTCCGCCTATCTGACAAATCCGGTTAGTCCAGAATGTTTTATTCGAACTATTGAGTACGAAAGGTTTGATGCCCCTGAATTGGAGGAGTGGACTGACGACACAAACCAAATTCATTAGTTGCGCAATTACAACATAAAGGGACCAGGGGCCTACTAAAAATCACATTTAAACGAACTTTCGAGTAGAAGCATGAAATTTGCTGTATTGATACCTGGGTACAATACTGATAACAAAACATAACTTTATATTAGAAATGGATTTTTGCAGCATTTTCAAATAAGAAGGGGCCTTTTGACAGAACCCAACAAAACGTAAAAGATTTACTCTGGTGAATCTTAGATATATACTAAACACAGAAACCCAACTTAAGAACCGGATTTATGTAGCATTTTCAGATAAGTAAGGGAAATTTGACCCCTCCCCGAAAATTTAGGAAATTCGCTATTTGCCAGAGAACTGATAGCCTAGTGTACCCCTGCACCCCAGGACTTAACTTCACCCAACTAATTAATTCCGTATTATTCCTTATTATGTCCTTCCACTTTTAAGCAATTTTAACATAAAAAGTGGTCGCTTATACACCAGACAAGATGGCGCCAAACATGGCCGCCGTTTTTTAGACGAGGCACTATTAAAGTCAGTTTGATCAGATTATAGAGAGAAAATACTGTCAAAAGTATGCAAAGATATATCTTTTATGAAGCCTAGACATAGTGGCACCGTTTTAGTGGAAAATTTGAACTTTCCGCCCAAGATGGCCGTCGTATAGTCCACCGTAACTGTAAACTTTTAATATTTTTCCGATATTTTTTTAGATCAGTTACTCTTGTTTGGAACTGGCGGAGACTTGTGGCTTTATTTTTATGCGTCATGTTAACTGATCATTGGAGCAATGCATTATGTCATTATTAGGATCTCAGAACTTCGTATCCCTCAAAAAGTAGATTTTACAAAACGCAGTATAAAATTTCCCCAAAAATTGCCATGGTATAATTCAACAAGAAAAGAGCAGAACTAGGCAAATTAAGAGATCCAAATCTATCAATGTCCCACCTCAATAGAATTATATGTATCACTTTGGCTCAAAATGGCCACCAAAATGACTGTCGAAATATTAAAAATGGTCGATATTGACCCAGCAGGCCCTGTAATCGCTTACAATACTGGCTAATCTACCCTATATACAATTTTCTCCTAACACTCCTGATTAATTGGTTAATTGTGGCTATTTTAATTACTCACATTACCAGAAATATTGGACTGTTATTATCACAAACTTGAGAAACATTAATCCATCAGGTCTGGACAATGTTTAGATGGTGTTACATGGAGAAATTATTGACCAAGTGACTCAAGATGACTTGCAAAATGGCACCAAATTTGATAACTTTTTTTTTAGCTTTTTCACTTATATCTCGAACTTAAAAGGATGTGCTTAAAAGGAAACATATGGTGACTGTATTGGTTATTAAATATGTTACTTACTCAACTGGCAACTATATATTATATCATGACAGTCCCAATATCGTAATACCATGAGCCATGAACAATTGTAAAATCTGCAATATGGAATTTTGCCGAATATTGATTTGAAAGTATGGCCATGTTTTAACGGAAATGGGCAGAATTTTGAGCATATATGTGACTACACCGACCCATTAACGTCAGAATAATTAACTTAATCCAAGACGACATCCAAAAGAAAGCAAGCAGTTCCATGTATGTGTTGCTACCTTTACCCCGAAAATGTAATATACACATTTATATATATCATACAATCTTGCGACACCCTGTATTGCGAACAGACTTAAAATAGTTCTTCCATATACCAAGATTATTCAGGTTTCCTTTCAAGTAGATTTATTGGTGATAATACTCGACTTAAATATGCGATCTCATTCCAGGAAATAGAGATTCAGAAGAAAAATCAGGAATGCTAATTTTAATCGATTTTCGGAAAGCCTTTGACACAGTGAAATGGTCATCTATATACCAGTGCTTTTCGAAACATAATATTGGTGATTCGGTAAAAAGATGAGTGAAAGCGTTGTATAATAACAAACAATCAGCTGTATTGGTTAATGGTTGAATCTCGAGTTTCTTCAAACCATCGTGTAGCTGTAGGTAACTCGGAGATCGCCTCTCACCTTATATTTGTTTTTAATCTGTAGAATTTGTTTATTCAATGACACGACAAAACAGAAAACTATCTGGTGCAATCCTAGGTAAGACGAAATATAAAATAAACCAATATGCTGACGACACTATTATAATTTTTGGCGGAAAATCAAACTATAGCCTCCGCGAGGCATTGGCTGAACTTGACAATTTCGCAAATCGCAAAACAAAAATTAGGGAAAAGTTAGCTCCTACAACCCACATCATCAATAAAAACAAAATAACTACCACATTGATCACACTATTGAATTACCATATGTATAAAACAAAGTTCACCCCGGATGTCATATCTTTAAAGTCATTCATTCTGGAAATTAAGAATATATGTAGAATTCAAAGGGTTATAGCTCTTAATGGCGATAACTATCTACGAATTCGACTGACACTATCCAATTGTGACGGTAGTCAACGAATTGTATACGTACATATATACATATAGTGTACAAAATGAGCCAATGTCTCCTGTTGGATTTCCGCATACAACAGGCACATAAATTACAATACTATTTAGTTTTAACTTTATTTATTTACTTTACGTTATTTCATAACATAATATGGAAATCGTCCAATTAGTTAACTGATAAAGGCCGTACCACATACGCGAATGTATCGTGGAAATAAATTAGCACCCCTTCTCACCCCACCCAACCTCTCTTTATATTTATGATTAATATTTCTGATTGATATGCCACGTTACCATATGTATATTGTGTCAATATACTTAATGCATGCATGTTTATATGTTTTGTATCTGTATGCAAGTTAATATGTAAATCAAGTTATTAATAACAAATAAAAAAATTGTTTTAGAATATATTATCTGTCAGTTGATTAACTAATATGTTTAATGACCAAGTGATTCACAATTTGCTACCTTTTCAGAACAGCAGAGAATAACGTCGGGATATATGTGAAAAATCCAATTTAAAAAAAATCCAATTTTGTTGCCATTTTGAAGGCCATCTTGAAGGCCATCTTGAGTAATTTGGTCTATTAACACCTCAGTGTGACACATTTAAGGTAGTTCAAAAATAACAAATACCTTTGATACCAAAGATAGTTCCATTTTACTTTAAAAACATGGACCAAATCTGAAATTGAATGTTTGCCGATTTTGATGCATGTCACGTTTGTGAGTAATGTCATTTCTGGTGTAATGTCAGTGGTTACAATAGTAACAATAAGCCAAGGTGCCTCAGGCATGTTAGTATTCAATGTACTGAGGGCAGATTAGTCTATGTTATTCATCAACCACTACTTGCAAGTGATTGCATGACACGCTGTGGCAGTATCTGCCATTGAGACGGAATAGTCATAGGTAATGTTGTATGCTTATATCACCCCAATTGTGATTTTTGGTAAAATATTATACCGCGTTCTGTAAAATCGATATTTTTTAAGGAATCGGAAGCGACTGGAACCCCAATAATGGCATATATTATTGCATCAATGATCATTTAACATGAAAAATACAAAATAAAGTCACAATTGTCCATCAGTTCCAAACAGCATTTTTCCACTTCGGCTAGCCATTTTGGCTGCGATCTTGGACGGGGAGTTCCAATTTTGACATAAAAGGTGACATTATGTCTTAGAATCTGATTTATATATATTGACAAGATATTCTTTCGATAATTTGACTTAGTGCCTAGTCAAAAACGACGGCCATGTTTAACGCCACGTTGTCTTGTGTCAACACGGCAACTTTTGTTTCATGTTAACATTGCTTAAATATAGAGACAGAATAAGGAAGAAAATGAGTGGGGTGAAGTTAAATCCCGTGGGAGGGGATGCAGAGGTAGCATATCGGCTCCAGGGCTGTGGGATATTCTTATAGAAATGCATGGCCGGTTCCACACGCTATTCCAAATCATGTTCAGTGGTTTATATCGCTTTGTCATAACCGGAAACTTAACAATGTTCTGGAAACTGGCGGCAATAAATAATTTTTGTTTGCTCTATTCTCCAATGATACATGTATTATAGCGGACCATTAGACCATTGAGCTATCCAAATAACTCATCTCGGATACTGCAAAAACAGATGTGAAATATTAGTTTCAGAATGTCACAACCTCGAAAAATGGTTACCGATATATCTTCTCAACAGTCGCATTTATATGGGATTGGATTCATAGTGAGCTAGCAAAATGATACATACACTGTAGCTCAATTGCTATATATTTTTTAGTTATACAGGTGAACAAAACGATAAATATTAACTTTGATGTGAGACATCTTGCCGCCACATTCGAGCAAATTGTGACGAAAATTCCTTGTAACGTTCCATGTCCCATCCTATTCAACCCGAAGTACGGTAGGCAGTTAGAAATTAGCACGTTATAATTTGAGATTTGAAGTTGATATACCACCATGTATACCATGCATTCATCCTTCATCTTTTTTAGGTCTGGATGTGTGGAGGTCGCCTCATCCATCTTCCATGTTCTCACGTCGGGCACATAGCACGACACCAACCATACAACTTCCCGGGCGGTAGGAACTATGTTGAATTATATAACTATAAGCGAGCGGTCGAAGTGTGGGTCGATGAACCATACCGAAAGTTCATTTACAATGGATATCCCGAGATGCAGGTAATCCCAGCTAAATCAAAATGGTCACGGCTAAACAGAGTTAAATTATAACATACGTGGGCTTGTGTCTATCGACGAGCAATTTAATATTGATAATTATCCATTGTTTCATCTCGTTAGATAACATCTTAAGGAGTGAAAGTAGTTTGATTGTGATTTGTAGAAGGGTATATTTCAAAAACGATTTTGAACGTGTGTAAGGCGTGTGTGAGTTGCGAGCGAAAGTCCCCCCTCCCAGGACATTATTTTTGTTATTGCCATTATGCTGTATTTTAAATATATGAATACTAGAAGGTGACCCGACTTCGTCCGGGCTACTCAAAAACCAAATTTCAAGTCGATTGCTCCACCCGTTTCCGAGATCTGGTCTGCGCATGCGCGAAGCTGGCGTCGCACGGGCTCGGCGACCCGATAAAATTCGTATCCGGGGCAAGATACATTCACATACCAAATTTCAAGTCGATAGCTCCACCCGTTTTCGAGATATATAGCCCAATGTCATTTGCGGATACCTCGGCCGGTCATGAGTTAACGCGACATCGGCGGGAAGAGTTAACGCGAACACGTCACGATATGTTGATGGCATAATATATTTTACGCAATGATTTTCGATGATCGAAGCATGTTCCTGCGTTCTTCCCGATAATTAAGGTAGAAACTTTAAACGTACACAGGCGTGTGATACATCATTGGAAAGATGAAGAGCCACAGATTCTAACCATGCAAATTATATGACTGGCAATTTATTATTCGCGCTATATCGAATCGATTTGTGAGCACCGAACTGAAATATATTAGCGCAAAACGGCGTAAAAACAGATTTGACCTCGGCACGTGAAAAGTTGACCTCGGATCTGAAAATTAATAGGCCTATGTTGCTCCTGGCCCGAAAATACCCCCACATACCAAGTTTCATCGAAATCGGCTGGGCCATTTTCGAGTCCATCGATTACAAACACACAAACACACAAACAAACAAACAAACAAACAGATCTTCCAAAATATATAATAGATGTCCATGTATATATTGTCAATAAAGAATTAAAAAAAAAAAATGTTTATATATGCTTGACTTTCAGTGTATGGGGTGGGACACAATGGCTCAGAGACACAATTTCGGACCTGGGGTAGGATCCACCTTCAGTAGATGATAGGTACTTCGAAATGGAATGATATAATATGCCAATTGACTATTGTTTCTTGGGCTGGAGTGAATAAATAATTTAGATCAAACAAACTGATGTCATTGTGCATTATTTACTGCTACATATAATTTAATGTCATTATACATTTGCTTGATGGCGGCCAGGACATTAACATCTGACCCAGATGAGATTGACTTGTACATCATCCCATTTCTCCATATATTGTCAAAATTGTAATGCCTTCGATAGGTCTATAAACGCAGTGTACAAACTCCCGCTGATTGATTTAGTTAAATCTATCATTGAATTTAAGGTAAACAGGTGGTCAAGTGTTGACAAATTATTACGAAATCCCGCCTGATTTATAGATATGATGCCATTTTTTTTAAATCATCTATTTTGCTTAGTATAATTGAAAATAGCTTTGAGAGACAACTCACAAGTGTGATTTGTCTGCAATTTCCAGAGTCGGAGCGAGCTCCTGATTTATATATTGGTTTTATAATACCAGTTTCAAGTATTAGATTAAAAATCTTCAGATAGACATAATTCAATTTCTCGAATGGGCCTTTATTAATTCATTACAGATTTTATCCATACCGGGTGCTTTCACATTATTCAAATAACTTATTGCGGATTGAATTTCACTAATATTGATACTTCTGTTTAGTGCACTCTGGCATCTGGGCATTAAAACTTTTGTTGCCTAGGCCCCTAATGAGTTCCAAAAACTGTTATGGGCTGCTGATTTTCAATGATTAACTTTGTGTCTGAAATTATCGTTATACAGATATTTATTTCTTTGTAAGGCAAGTTTATATTTTCTTCTACATTCTAACTTATATATTCTATTTTCTGTACACTTATTACCTATGTACCAATTTCTTGCCCTCCGGTAAGTCTTCTTGTAATGTGAGCAGTCACCATCAAACCATGGCATCTTCTATTTATTCTTAGGATATCCCCCATTTCTTCTCTTGTTAGAGCCAAACGCTGTTTTTGGCATTTCTATAATTTTTTCTGATCATTTTTCTGAAAATTCTGTAAGGTTTTCTGGTTTTAAATCATTGACTCCAATATACTCCATGTTATACAGATCCCCAGTTAACTCATGTATTGTGTGTCCCCATCTAAATAAATTTGAAAATTGATCAGCCTTATCATACCATGGGTTGATAGTGACTGACTCATGCACCTCCGGAATGTCATGTACAGTAGTTGTCAGAATGTTGATTGTAACAGGTACATGTAATATCAATTTGAAACACACGATTGTCCATCTGACATTATATCATCAAATACATAAACATGTAAGTCCTCTACTATGTGGCATGCATCAAATGAACATAGTACATTACTTTTCCTATCCTTAAATTTAGAGTCTTCGTTTGACAAGTGTTAAAGCAGACGAACATAAGACGTACTCCGAACTGATCCGAAAACCGGCACACGTAAAATTACTTCCGGTTTGTCATTTGTATACGATAATACCCACGCGTGGTTGTTCCGGATACATGCGTGACAATAGAACACACCCTTGATGGTTCAAACGAGCACACCTGATGAACGGCCGGTGACGTTTTGTTATCATGTTACTGTGATGCATTGTGTTTCAATAAATCATATTTCGATAAGATATTATAATTTGTTCACGCACATATGAAGCAATGAACACATCATGCCAAGCCAGTGCCTCCAATTCATGTACATATGCACGTCGATGCTTGAAGTCTGTCGTGCCACATACCAGCATGTAAACCTGGTTCTTATATCAAATAAGGTGTTGCCATGGTAACTTATTGGAAACCATGTTATACGAAATTTTATCTCCCCCAGGCAATTGATGCTGGAGATCTCTCTAAAAGACAAAGAATTAAAACAGATCTGAAATGCAAGAATTTCACTTGGTTTCTTGATACTATTTGGCCAGAGCTGAATGTACTGGATAAAGATGCGAAGGCGTGGGGTTCTGTAAGTCGATATATCTATCTGGTTGGGCATTATATGTTACGCGTTTCTAAATCGGTTATCGGTTTACCGATACGATTGAGAATTATATATCACGTGTTTCTGATACCCACAGTATATCACATGCTAATAACGAAACCAGGAAGTCGTGGACCCCGATGCGAGAGATTGCTAAAACATCTATTTTTAAAAATCATTTTCAGCTTGGAGACTCGATTTTTTCCATATTACCCCGTCTTATCTCTCTCCGTTTTCAATAGTTGAATGTGATATATTACCGCCTCCAACTATCAGTTGAAATCAATTGTCGCAAAAGTTTAGGCTACCCTTCGAGCTTTCAGGGCGTTGGCCACATTTTTTCTGATGTAATTCCTGGCGTACCGACCTGGTTTTGTATGCCCGTCGAGAACTTCCAGTGCTTCCACAATAGTAGGTGCTCTACTAGTATGTATGCATTTCTGATGACAAAAACGTTTGAACAACCTTCGTATTTACATGCAAATTTAAATTGGCAGCGCTGTTATGAAGAACAATGTTTCCGTCTGACATGCACCTCCAAATAACGTATTCTCCTAAACTTAAGTCCGCACTCTGAACATACCGCAACGTTAGTGTGTTTGGATCGATTACGTCTTCTTCTACCCAATTATTACAGGCCATGTAGTACATACCACATACTGATGAAGCTATCCTACCCAATACTACAGGCCATGTAGTACATACCACACACTGACGAGGCTATCCTACCCAATTATTACCAAGCGCTGTCACAATAGTTTCCAAGCCAGGTGTTATCCACGTGCTGGTATTGTGTCAATGCTATATAATTCTCCAACAGCAGTCAAAACGCGAAATATATAATCCGCATATTGGCATCTCATTGCAGCATCGATCCGCGGCTTTGACATCCGAAATTCTGGTGGATACCCACACTTGATCGCTGATTTGTTGCGAACAACACTGTAGGGTAGAACATATCAAGGTCACTGCAACATATATTTTTGTATTGATACACGTATTCTCTGTCGTCAATGACGGGTAATTTTGTTTCAAGCGAACTTCCTAATAGTGTCTATCATTTTTGATGAAATCGGAAATGGGTCGGAATTTCCATTAAATGTTGCGGTGTGAGAGCAAGCTATGGTCGCTGTACCATTGATGGGACGTATATGTATTGATTATTGAATAGTGGATAGCATCTTTCAACTGGGCGATACATACATTCATCTGAGGTAGCATATGTTCAATTTTTAAAGCCATTGATCCGGTCTTGGTGATACCTTCCGGGTTGGTGGTACCTTCCGGGTTGGTGATACCAGCTATACATGTACGGGGGTGATTATACACCACCGGACCATAGAAAATGCTATCAGATTAAAAATTATGACGACCATCCGGGATTATAACTTAGATGGAAGGTCATGGCAGTTCAACAAGCTTGGCCCCGTAATTAGTATGTATTTAACATACATATGAATTCAATGTGTCAAGAAGACAAGATATAGTCCATCTATAATAAATTTTTCACAAATAGCGCTAGAGTACTTGTACGTCGTATTGAATTGAGCACTGATCTGAGCTTGTTAACAACAACTTTACAAATATATGGCGTAAATATATCTTATGGTAATTCGAAAACGTATAATATATTTTCTGGTAAAAGACAATATTTTGCTTTGTGAGGGTGTTAGTATTCACCAAATCATTAAAGTTCAAGGCATTATATTTATAAAATAAGGGTTTTGTGTGAGTTTGTCTGCATGCGAACCTTGAAGGGCAAGTGTTTCCCCAGACTTCACAATAGTGACTCAGATTTGATGCAATCAAACTCTGATACAGATTTAAAAGAGCCATGTTATTTATTAAGTCCCTTATACGATATATCGTACCTAAATTTCTAAATACCTCAATTATTCCCTTCAAAATTAAAGTGGAGACAAATAGTTAAAACTTCACAGAAAGAACGTCTTTGTGATGATTGGGAAAGACGCACATCACACGATTCCAGATTCAACAGATTTCGTCATGTTCATTTCGATTATTCGCTATCCTCTCTGTGGAATACCTGTCGCAAATACCCAAATTTCTCAGACGATTACCGCATCTTAGCTCAACTTGTTTGTTCACCTATTACAATCTATTACAGAAATGTGAATTGTGCCAGTCTGTCTTTTTTGATGAAATTCAACATACGATCTTGATCTTTGAATGCGCGTCTCTGAACAAGACAGGAAATGGTGTATTGTATTCAATTCTTGAAAAATTTGGAATACCTTGTTTTTTAAAACTTGATGCATATACTTGTCCAAAACAATTAGAAATTTTCCTGGGAAATGTATCGGATCTGCCTCTTGAAGATACAGATCTTGATTCATATGAAGCTATTCATCTTTTCACTGTAATAGTGGGGTCCCTTAGGCCCAAAAAATCGCCATATTGTGACTTTAGTGACTTTAGAAAACATTTTGGAGGGGTGCCAGGATGGGAGGACCTGTGTCGGGATAAAATCAGGTTTCCATGGCAACGGCATCAAATATTTGGAGAAAAGTTGAAAAAGCCCACTACTGGGAATCAATTAGCCTTTTATTCAAAGAAATACTGTTAACTCATTGTGCCATCAATATTGCATCAAACGGACTGGGCCACTAGGACATATAGGGTCAATGTCAATCGCTAAGGTCAAGGTCATTGGACAAATGTCATATTTTGGTCCATTTTGTTTATTAATTTTCTCATTTTTCGCTACCCCTAGTGCCTTAGTCATAAAAAAGAATCCCCATCATAATGCTCAAAAATTAGGACCCCATCATCATGTTCAATTTTGATATATGACACACTTGATATAAGATTATCAATGTCAAAATGTCACAACATTAAATTTATACATAATAATATTTTAAGAACTATTTTTATAATAGTTGTGGCAATACATAAGTCAAGATACATTACCGTCAGACCAAAATAAAAACGACTTTGTGACTTTAGTACCTGAAACTCGATACTTCACATATATGTAGCTTAGTTATAGTGGAAACATTTTGTATAGGGGTGTTCGAATGAGGGATCATGTTTCTGGATGTAATATGGTTTCCATGGCAACGGCATCAAATATGTGGAGAAATATATGTTGAAAAACCCCACTGTAGGCAACCCGATGAGCCGTGTGTTTGAATAAATCAAGTGAACTCATAGTGACATCAATGACCCATCAAAAGAACTAGGACATATAGGATCAAGGTCAACTGCTAAGGTCAAGGTCATTGGGACAAAAATTCAATATATTGGTTTATTTTATATTAGTTGTCTCATATTCCACCAAACCTAGTGGTAGCGACTCAGTTATCTCGCTTATAATGCTCACCAATTAGGGCACCATCATCGCGTTCAATATGGTATCACATACTTGATTTAAACTGGATATTGTCTACATTTGACAACAATAATTTATATAATGATCACATTTTAAGTACTACATTTTGGTTTAAGCAATATTTATTTCTTCCCAAAAATATAATTAAAGTACTACTTGTTTATGGTATATGCGGCAAAACGGCCTGTATAATTCGTTAAAGATAAATCAGGTGATTGTTAAGTTTATTCTTATGAACAAAACAAAATAGACCTATACCCTGCATATAAAGCGAATGTGTTTTATTATTATATTTTTTAGGTTGGGTTATAATGTTCCTGATAAAAAAACATCTTGTTACCATGGCAACTGTAATCTTAATTGCTGCAAAAAGGACATTTTCGATTGAAATGATTATATTTTCAAATACTTTCCCCAAGTTTGTCCAGAATTAATTTTAACAACTGGTCACATATGAGATGTTCATTCACTTCGCAAGAGGTGGATATGTATAGAATATAATCTAGTTTCCATAGCAACCATTATTACAAATACTGTCCAAATTTTAGTGAACTTTTTGTTACATTACTACTATCTCAATTTCGTTCAGAAATATAGAATACTAGCTAATGTGCCTGACTTCGTCCGGGATATTTAGGGATTTCTTTGTGATCGCCTCCATCTGGGCAGAATATACAGCGTATGGATAAACTATTGTCCGATCGGCCCAGAAGCATGCCGATATGAGCGTATATTGTTCCCGGGATCAAAGTAGCCCTACATAGCAAATTTGAGTCGGATCGGTCGAGCTACAGAAACATGCCTATATCAGCGTATATGGTCAAGGTCAAGGACACGGTCGCACGTGAATATTGTCGCCCCGCCAATATTGTTCACGGGATCAATGTAGGCCTAAATACCAAATTCGAGTCGGATCGATGGAGCAGTTTTCGAGATTACAACACATACATACACACAGACAGAAGTTCCAAAAAATATATATGTAGAATACTAGCTGATGTGCCCGACTTCGTCCGGGCTATTTAGGGATTTCTTTGTGATCGCCTCCTTCTGTGCAGAATATACAGCGTCTGGACAAACTGTTGTACAGAAACATGCCTATATGGGCGTATTTGAGCGAGGTCAAGGAGACGATCGCACGTGAAATTGGACCCGCCCATATTGTTCCCGGGATCAAAGTAGGCCGACATACCAAATTCGAGTCTATAAGACACATGCACACACGCAATCACCCCCCCCCCACACACACACACCCTCTCTCTCTCTCTCTCTCTCACACACACACACCCTCTCACACACACCCCCCCACACATACACACTCACCCCCACACACACACCCTCACATACATACATACAGAAGTTCAAAAATATATAGACCAGCTGATGTGCAGAAACATGCCTATATGAGCGAGGTCGCACGTGAAATTTGGCCCACCCATATTGTTCCTGGAATCAAAGTAGGTCCATATTGTTCCCGGGATCAAAGTAGGCTTACATACCAAATTTAAGTCGGATTGGTCGAGCAGTTTTCGAGTCTCGGTCCAGAAATATGTCTACATGAGCGTGTATGAGCTATGTCAAGGTCAAGAACACGGTCGCACGTGAAAATGGACCCGCGCATATTGTTCACGGGATTAAAGTAGGCTTACATAGCAAATTTGAGTCGGATCGGTGGAGCTCCAGAAACATGCCTATATGAGCACACATGAGCGAGGTCAAGGTCAATTCAAGGACACGTCGCACGTGAAATTGGACCGGCCCATATTGTTCCCGGGATCAATGTAGGCCTCATACTACATTTTAGTCGGATCGGTCGAGCAGTTTTCGAGTCTATAACACACATACATTACATACATACAGACAGACAGACATACATACATACATACATACATACATACATACAGACAAAAGTTCCAAAATATATAATAGACTATCCCCTGCGCTGTGTAACATAGTCATACGTTTCCATACAAAAATCTATGCTGACTGGTGGATACAATGCTCCTGTTTCCATAGAACCGTTCCCAATGTTACCAAATTGGTCACTTTTGAGTGTTCTGTTCTCAGAGGGATGGAATAGAATAGGTAATATTCACTTCATGCACACACATCTGCTCGTTTTATGGTTAGACTCACAGAATGATTCATATCGCATTATTCAAAATTTATTTATGTAAGATTGTTCCGAAAGGTAATAGTATAAGGTCTCAAATTCTTGATTGATCATCTAACAAGAGCAATAGTAAACCAAATATTATTACCAGCTTGAATTAGACAAACATTTGTCATGAAAATATGACTAAGAATATTCCATTACTCAATGACCGTAGCTTAGATATAAAACTCTGAAATGTATGGCCATGCGAATGACATTCATTACTTAAAATTGGAAAACGGAATTCACATGTAAGACACCGTTGTTTCTATTTGTTCGTGAAATAGGTCCATATGATATGTTATTGAAGAATAACTTGCCCCAAATGAACATTTTATCAAATGATTCCATCCAACTATTTTATTACCTTTTTTGACAAGGTACATCCGAAAAGTCTGAGAATCATAGATTGTAATACCTTATGGTAAAATGTACAACATGACTGGGGTGAATGGCCTCCAATAAAAGTCTCCATGGTTCTAATATCACAAATATATGGGAGTTTTACCACTTTTACATTTAAGGCAACTGATAGAGATCATATTTGTGATTTGATAGATTTTAAAAACACCCCAACAACTCTGGCATACCTTCCTGCTTATGTCTAACCATCCTCTCTGTTTAGCTCAACTTGCACATACAGGCCACTTCCCTCATCTGATACTCATCAACACTTTGCTCTGGATGGGAGTAATAATCCCCCCCCGAAATTAGTTGAACAATATGACAGCCATTTTGAATTTCACATTTGAATCCATCGGCACACTCTGCAGCCACCATTTATTAAGTAAATCTTCTTACAATTTACAGTCATTTTTAGGTTCATGTCTAGATGGACGTGATCGAATTTGAACGATTTTTGAACAAAAACATGGCTGCCGGTAGACATCTTGAATTTTACTCTTTGCATTCTACAGCCAGCAGTTTTCATCATATGAGATTCAAATGTCAATGATTCTCAAGTGTGAACAAAACAATGCATAGCATCTATAACTGAAATTAAGTATGCTGGGTGTAACAGCCCTGTTGAATGTTGAGACCTCACATTATGTCAGTAGCCTTTTCACCAAATCCTAAGAGTCGCAAAGCATCATATTCCCTCAATCCATTGTGTCATAGGCTGCTCTATGTTAATAATATTACACACTGCCTAATAGCACAGCCGTTATGCCACACGAACCCCACTGTCTTTGGTGGCAGATCCCATTATTCCATGGTTTGCTTGGGAATTTGAATGAGACAATGAAAGACATGCAAAAAGTGTGGTTGTTCAAGTCATTTGCAGCCGGGTTTGTAAATGGTCCATGCTGTCGGAGAAAGTTCAATATATACCATATTTCAATTAAACGCATACAAATGATAATGGTATAAGGGGGAAACGTTGACATAGATTATGTTGACCTGACCTTGATCAATCTCTTCCCACCCGGGTAACCACCTCTAACAATGTTCAGCTTGAGGTCACTCGACCAATATAGTATGGTCGTCGGAGGGTTATACCCAGAAGAAATTGATAAAGAAGCGGTTTTGGTGTCATTCGACGCGGGATAATCTCGTGTATAACATATCCAAAATCCGCTAAAATCCGTTTTGGGGAAAATTCAGAATTCAAGATGGCGTCCAACATGGCCGCCAATAATAATGAAAATCGCAAATAGGTAGTTATTCACGAAAACCCACACGACAAAACACCAATTCGGCACTAATATACATTATTGATTGGAATCGGTATGTTTTTGTGGGTATGAGTAGCCAAGCACGATTTAAAATTCTAAGATGGCTACCAAAATGGCCACCGAAAATTGTCGAAATTTAAGTTCTGCTGAGAGGAAAGCGGAAACAACACTTCGGTAGTGAGCTAACGATGCCAGACTCATTAAACATGTTGCCAATAGTATCTACTACCACAATCATTTTAGCGCGTAATGTTCCAACGAAGCAGTATCTACTTCAGGATCCAACATCATTTATTACTTATTACGAGGGACTATCTGGAAATTAATTAGAAAGAAATTAAATTGAGCACGAATCTGGATTATTTGCAAACACAGTGTAAATATTGCTACTTATAACGACTATTCGGAACGTTTCCAGCAAATATATGGGCATCGGTGGTCTAGTCCGGAAACATCGGGCTATATATAATCGGTCACCCAGTGATGGCGAAGCTGGAAAGTGGAAAGGACACGAAGGAAGAGCGAATAATCTGGGGTTTACTTAATGGGTGGGCAAGTTGGTTATCTGAGCAAGGTAGTTTCAAAGTAAAATTATTTTCTTCAATATCAAGAGGAAAAATGAAAATTCCGCACGTAAATTGTATATCCTTCACACTCCATGTGACAATTCCGTGTCATGCGACTGAGGGTACATACATACGGGCAGAGTCTACCATTTTCGTTTTGGAAGCCATATTAGATAAAATTTATTATTTCTTTTGGTCCATTTGAGATGGAATGTTCACAAATAAAAGAAACGCACAATTATTTTGTAGACAAGATCTGCTCATCACTAAATATCAAATGTGACCAGAACACCAAAACCGATTTTGGTTAAATTTCATACCATATTCGTTAGAACTAATGAGTGAAGGACCGGGTAAACTATGACCTAAACGATTACACGTGTTATTGCTGGAATGATCAGTTGACACGACCATTGAAAGAGTATACCCATTGTACCCCAGTTCAGAGAGAAATAAGTGATAAAAAGAAGTGATAGGAAAAAATATAATATTTTTCACATCGGGTGGCCATTTTGGCAGCCATTTTGGGTACGGATCATTAAGTTTTTCCACAGAGCTAGCATAATAAAGAGGTATACATCATTCGTATTTATTTAGTCAAGTTTATTCATCAACCACTACTTATAATCGATTGAATGATACTCTGGGCAATATCCGCCATTTTCCATATTTTGACCGCCATTTTGGCAGCCATTTTGAGACAAAGCGCCAATTTGGATTACATTGAATTGGAGTATTCATAGATAATGGTATTCCCAACTTACGTTGTACAGTTCTGTCCATTTCTTGTTGATATATGACTGGAATCCCAATGGCAATTTTTGTGAAATTTTATACCGCGTTCTGTAAAATCGAATTTTTGAGGGTGTGGATGAGTCTGGGACCCCATTTGTAGCATCTTTCTTTGCCCCAATGCTGAATTAACAGGAATAAGACTAAGCAAAGTCGCCAGTCTGAACCATTATCAAACAACAGGAACTGATATTTAAGATATTAGGCAAAAACTTCAAATTTTCGAGTTTAATCCGCCATTTTGGAGGCCATCTGTGACGTGGGGTTCCATTTTTGCCATAAACAGGTGGCATAATAATTTACCTTCGGAAAATGTATACATTTGACTAACGGCGGTCATGTTGGACGCCATCATGGACCCTGGATTTCCCCAAAGCGGATTTTAGCGGATTTTGGATATGTTGTACCAGAGATTCCCCCGCGCTGAATGACACCAAAATCGCCAATTTACCAATTTCTTCTGGGTCAACCCATTTTTTTGCGTACCACGACCATAGTATTAGGGAACCCCGCTATCTGTAAGGATTAGGAAATACATTTCTTAAGGGACCCCCTGTATGTAAGAAATACGAATGTGCATTGATCCCAGTTAGATGTGAGAACAGAGTAAAAGTGGCATGATAATTCCTCTCTGTAATATTGACTCTACATGGATGGTCGTGTTTTAAAATATATCCTAATTTGGCTCCAGAAACCATTCCGCCCCCGGTTAGTACCCTTGACATGTGCGGACTATCCTGCTTGGCTGAAAATATTAGGGCAGATTTGTGATGGTTGAAAGGTATTGTGGTGCATATAGTATCAATTACATTATTTAGCCACAACAAAACAGCAGTTATTTGATCATTATGGCATTGTTCTGGTATTTGACCTTTGTCCTCTGTTTAACCTTGAAATACGACTCCACCATCGGACACCACATCACACCACATCACAAAAGTTGATTCTATAACCAATCATCCTATTTGTGAAGTTTCATGCTTTATTATAAACAAACATAGTCATACAATCGTGTTTATATATTTTTTGATGATTCCTTAATTCGGAGTTGGATCGTGACTTTTGTATTTGAATAACTACAAGGCTCATCGGGTTTCCACAGTGGGCTTTTTCAACATTTCTCCAAATATTTTATGCCGTTGCCATGGAAACCATATTGTATCCTGACACATGCAGCCACCTCCTCTCATCCAAAAGCTTTCCACTGTAACTGAGCAACATATTTGTGAAGTATAGTGCTTTAGTTACTAAAGTCACAAAATCGTGTTTATTTTGGTCTGATGGTCTCTAAAGTGTAATGTATCGTGACTTAAGTACTGCCTCAAATACTATAAAACGTAATACTTCAAATGTGATTAAATATACATGTTGACCTTGATCGTCTTGTATCAAGTATATCATATCAAATTGAACGTGGTGATGGTGTTCAAATGTTTTTTTGTATTATGAAGGGGATTGCTTTTATGACTAATACATGTGCTAGGGGTAGCGGAATATGAGACAATTTATCAAATATAATTATATAATTACCTTTTTTTCCAATGACCTTGAACTTAGCAATTGACCTTGACCCTATATGAACTACGGCAGAGTCCGTTTGATGGACCATTAATGGCACTTTGAGTTCACATCATTTCTTCGAACACAAAGCTCATCGGGTTATCAACAGTGGGTTTTTTTTCAACTTTTCTTCAAATATTTGATGCCGTTGCCATGGAAACCAGATTTTATCCTGATACATGATCCCTCATCTGGGAACCGCCTCCAAAACATTTCCACTATAACTAAGCAACACATATGGTGGTGTGTCATGCTTTAGTTGCTATTGTCACAAAATCATATTTATTTGGTCTGATGGTGTATTAAGGGTAATGCAGCGTGACTTATGTGGCAGTAGTGCCACAAACACTATAAAAACCAGTACTTAACATGTGATTATGTATCAACTAAATTCTATCACGTGTTGACTGTTACTGAATTATACCAAATGCTTCATATACCAAATTGATTTCGCCCTACTTTTATGTCAATTATGGTGGGGATTGCTTTTATGACTAAGGCGCTAGGGGTAGCGGAATATGAGACAAATATAAAAAATAGACCAAAATATCACATTTTGTCAATGACCTTGACCTTAGTAATTGACCTTGACCCTATATGTCATTGTGGCTCAGTCCGTTTGATGGACAATTATTGACACTATGAGTTAACATCATTTCTTCACACAAGGCTCGTTGTTTCTCAACAGTCGCCTTTTAATTTTTTTTTCTCCAAATATATGATGCCGTTGCCATGGAAACCTGATTTTATCCCGACACAGGACCCCCCCCCCCCCCACCGGGCACCCCCTCCAAAACGTTTTCCCTATGAATAAGCAACATATCTTTAAAGGTTCATGCTTTAGTCACTAATATCACGATTAAACCCCTAAGGGACTCCACTATAAGTTGTGCACGCTTATGGAGAGAAGCTACATTCCAGAAAGCCAACCTCTTATTTTACACGAGAATACATAACTTAGACGTGAATTGAAATATTATAACTTCGTTACTTCTGTTTGATGCTGCATTAGCTTAGCTAAATCTGTAAATAAACACGTGGACACAAAATCATAGCATTCATAATAAACTTGAAACTGACCTAATGTACCGTCCATACATTTATGTGCTACATGCGCCAGTTCTTGGTCTGCGATGCATCAATTCGGTACATTTTTGGGGTACATTTTTTAATCTCATGGAAATTTCCCCATCTCGATTCATCGGCGTCCAACAAATGACGCACCATGATTCATCACTATGATTCATTAATCGTCTGCGCCATCTTGTACTTTTATGGTCTCTTGTATATATGTTGGGTTATCTGTATTTGTCCATTTGTTTTTGTTCACTGTTTGTATTTATATCAACTCTTCATGATATGGAGGATACATAAAGATATATAGACAGTATCAAGTGGCATGAAGTCTTTTACTTCATGGCTGATAAAACAATGAATGCCCGTGGACTCTCTAGAATCGTCTCTGCTAAATTTGTACCTACACTAGTAAAAACAGCATTGAAACCATCAGCAATACCTTCTCCATTCTTTATTTTAATACCTCCAGCAAATTTATTATTTGTTTTCCTCGTAAATAAATCATTCAATGTTTACATGTTTCTTTGACATTTCCTTTATTAACTCCAACAAACCACTGTAATATTTCTGTTATGTAAATCTGACAATAGAATATAATTTGTTTCTATATGCTTTATATCTTTTTGTAGTTTCATTGCGATTAAAAAAAAACGTTCTAGATAACAAATTCTTCTCTTTACATTCATTTATAATAGACTCAATCATCCACGGTTTATTCCTGTTATGACTAGAATCATTTGTTTTAATTACATGAATATGTTCCGTTAGTGGGCAACACTCATCAAAATGGGACATAACTGTCTTATTGAAGCTATTAAAGTTGTAATTTACATTATCCGCGCACATTTTGTTTAACTGCAAATATGTCTATTCCTGCAATCATATCTCATCGTTGATATTTGTATTGTTTAAGTATGTAAAAATAATGGGAACTATTACACAAAATGCAGGCGGAAAGACGCAGATGGTAATTTCATAGGTTAGTGCGTTTCCAGGATAGATAACTCTTGAAAAACCTACGAAGACAACACTTTTCTCCTGGTGCAGTTTTGAATAAGGTTGATTTTATTTCCCAAATTTAATAGTGTTGATATATGGGAAGGTTGATCGAAGAAGAAAAATTAATTGTTTTTATTAATTACTTTGTCAATTCATTTTCCACGCTGGATCGGGTTATTTCCCCGTGTGTCCAAAGTTACAAACTGCCCGAATGTAAACCGGAAAATCAGATTGAAAGGGTATTGGAAATTTGTGACGTCAGAACTACGCGTGTGTCGCTTACGAACCGTAAACAACCTGCGAGTTGTGATAATCTGTATTTTGTATATAAGGGGGTACATATGTGAATGTTTTCGTTACAGGTGATGAATCCATCAACAAATATCTGTCTTGACACGAACGGACATTTATTTCAATATGCCGAGAAGCTCGCCGTTCACCCATGTCATCACCTCTACGAAACACAGGTTGGTTTCGGTCAAATCGAACTACGACATCAGTCTGCCAGTCTGCTTAAGGGTCAGACTCACGTTTTGCCAAAATTTCGTGGTATTTCAAAATGGATTTTCTCATTCTCTGTCAGGAATTTCTTTGTGAAATCTGGTAGAAGCGATTATTGTGACACAATATTTAAGAAACATCTACCAGTTAGATATTATCACCTTATTTACTTAACTTTTACGGCACGATAAATATTTAAAATTTTACTGTTTTCATGTACCAAGAACTTGTGTAAAATAGACTTTTTTTTTCAAAAGTTCAGTTCATATATCCATGATATCATATCTGAAGATCATGAGAGGAGACTTAATTATTCTTGATCCGTGAAATTTAATGATTATTTTCATTCAGAAAGGTAACTACCAATAAATAGTTTTCTATATTTGAGAATGTTCATGTCATGCCTGTTGATCAATGACAAATTGGGCTCAGATGAGTTCTGGGTCATGGGTTCAAAACCAAGATAAAGCTGACCGCTAAATCTGTTAATACTTTGCCTAATTCCAGTTGTTTGTTCCCCGTTGCGTGAACCACACTGCATATCAACATTTGTTTTCTTTGTGCTGGAATATTTGTGACTGCTTCATTTTTCACTTCATATGGGGGTATGATGCAATATTATACAATTAAAAATCTAACTTAACATTATGATACAAATGGAACCTCCTCTTAGAGAGCCAAGACAATACGCTAATTGGTGTTTGGAGTGTTGTGTCTAATTATTAATTATTCTAGCAGTTCTTGGTATGGAATTTTTTTTTTTATTAAATCCGTTGTTTTAGTCGTCTCTTAATAATTGCTCAGATTCTACTTACAATGAAAAATATATGTGAAATTCAAGGTGGTTTTTCGCTAGATAGAGAAGTTCTTTGTTGAAAATCTCTTGCCATTTTGGCTGGATGTATGCAAAACGTGCGTCTCCCCATTAAAACCACAGTGGCTTGTCACGATTAATAAAACAAAAACTACAAAACATTTAAAAACTAAATTAACAAAAGTCGTGCCACGTTCGCAAACGCATGCAGCTCTAATGACACACTAGGCATGCAGCTCTAATGACACACTAGGCATGTAGCTCTAATGACACACTACAGGCATGCAGCTCTAATGCCTAGTGACACACTAGGCATGCAGCTCTTATGACACACTAGGCATGCAGCTCTAATGACACACTAGGCATGCAGCTCTAATGACACACTATGCATGCAGCTCTAATGACACACTAGGCACGCAGCTCTAATGACACACTAGACATGCAGCTCTAGTGGCACACTAGGCGTGCTGCTCTAATGACACACTGGGCCTACTACACTACGATTTTTACATTCCAACTGCATTTATGAGAACAAAATGCCAAACCCGGATCTTTTTTTTTTCAATAATAATTATTTATTCAACACACTTACTAAATCATACACAATAATATTTTTTACAACATATTATCAATTAAAATTACCTTTAAACAAAATCAATATCTGTTATCCCAAAACAACATAAATATGCTTGAAACATAACACTGGGATTCCATAACTAAATTTGTTGCTGTTTAAAAGCCACTTACATACCTGTACGCTACATTTTTTTTTTTTTTGGTTCTGTCATATATGTTGACATTCAAATTCGTGTTTAAAGGAGAACACAAGAACAGCGAAGATGTGAATCTCTCGTATCATGTGCCACCTGGGACCAAAAGCAATTCTGGAAAATGCTGAGAGCACATGGTGCTTATCCACATACTGACAGTTTCCGTTCCGTCGTGGATTTCGATGGTAGAGCACTCAGATATCATTGTGAAATTCTAGAATCTTGGAGAGCATATTTCCAAAAGCTATACATGCCCGCTGCTCATCCTGATTCAGGATTCGAGCAAACGACATGTATGCAGCTTAATTCACTATACTCGATGAATCTCATCCAGAATTTGATTCTGATGTGTTCTGCGAACCAATTACTGATATGGAGGTATCGTCAGTTCTACGGTGACCGAAGCGGAACAAGTCCGGTGGACTTGACCAAATCAGGAACGAACATCTCATTCATGGAAGTGGGTCGCTTGCGAACGCCCCGTGTCGCCTTTGCAACGGAATTATTCGATTGGAATGGATACCACATTCGCTGAAAACTGGAATCATCGTGCCAATATACATAGGTGATCCCAAGCCGAATCAACTGCCAGATAGCTACAGAGCGATAACTTTATTGCCTGTAATATATAAAGTCTTTGAACATATCCTTCTCACTAGATTCCTTGATAGTGATATCGCAAAGTTTCCGCACGAAATGCAACATGGATTCCATAGAGGGGTTAGCTGCACAATATCTGCATTTCTTGTTCAGGAATTCACCCACTACACTGGTGATCTTGACTCCCGTGCATGTGTGTTTTCTGGACTCAGCAAAAGAATTCGATCGAGTCTGGTACGAAGGGCTGCTATTGAAACTCTATACGGCCATTTAGGGTCATGCGGTAAAATACTGCGGATAATCGCCAATATGCACTCTGGCTGCACAAGTCGTGTTCTGTATAAAAGAACTCTCGGATATACTGGCGATTAAACGGAACAAGCCAGGGGCCGTCTGTTCCCCTTTCGTCTATATGACATTCATAAATGACTTATTAAAAGACTTTAATTCATTCAAGAACGGATTCAACACCGACGGCAGCTGACGATATTGTTCTTTGACTATCGAAAGCTGGAATGGACAATCTACTTAAACTATGTTTTCATTATACATACATACATACATACATACATACATACATACATACATACACACATACATACATACATACACACATACATACGTACATACATATTTACATACATATATACGAAAGGAAGTCGCAGTGACTTTTATCTGATGATCGTTCTGTTACACTGGTCATGCAACTAAGCGATCTTTGAATTCGTCCAGGTTATGTGAGTCTACCACAAAACTAGTCAGATTAATCCAACTGTTAGAAATTCGCTGCGAAAAGATGTTCAGCCGAACGTCTCCTGCATTGGTCTATTTGGATTTACAACTGTGCCCTCTAGTTCTGATTGTATCCCCCGTGGGTAATTTTGTACACTTCTAATATATCACGTCGAACACGTCTATATTTGATTGACATAAGTCCTAGATTACGTAACCTTTCTCTGTACGGAAGATTGAAATATTGTAATATAGTTTTTGTTGCTCTTCGTTTGGGAGTTTTCTAGAGCCTTGGAATGTTTGATCAAACTAACACCCCTTACTGTGTTGTATTATAGAATTGGCCGTATAATGCCATGTAGAAGTAGGACCACTACGTCGCTTTCTATGTATGTAAATGATCGCCTAAACACATGTTATATTCTGTTTGCTTTCGTAACGTTCTGATTAATGTCGTGATCGAAGTTGAGCTTCTCTACTATATACACTCCCAAATCTTTCTCGTGTTCTGATGTTATGATTGCAGGTCTGTCCGGATGGTCTGACATGAAGTATTCTATGCGTGTATTTTTGGATCCAAAGTGTAGCTAATGTTTGAATTGAATCTAAGCTGGCATATAAGGCACCACTGGCATACTGTATCTATATCGTGTTGTATGTTGTTTTTATTTGGTTTTCCGTAAATTGTAGTGTCATCAGAGAATATTTTACATGAACATTGAAGTTAATATGGTAGATCTTTTATGTAGATTAATAAATAGTGCGGCACCCAAAACTTATCCCTGTGGAACACCGCTTATAGCCATTTGTGGCGGTTTAATTTCTCTGACACAAAAAGTGTAGTTATTGTGTTCAATGACACAATGCAGGATGTATTCCGTGATAGACAATGGTACTTGTGTGGTCAGCCACTGTCAAAAGTGTCTTCCTCCGTGCATCTAGGAATCTCACACAAGTTCCAAAAAATAATGTAGCAGATCTAACACAGAGTCTGAGAAAAGGTTATTTCGCCTTAGTTGGAAACAGACATCTTAAATTATGCTCTCCCATAACAATGGGGTCAATTCTCAAGTCAGTTGTTCTACCAAATGCGCTCAATGGGAGCGAGCTCATGATAACCGACACCCGTTGTTATATGCATTCTGCGGGGATTCATCTATGTTTTAAGAACTTGTCCTCCAATCCCCCAATAATTGTAACCATGTTATGAAATAAAATATGTTTAAATCAAATCTGTTGACTGTAACCAATCCCTTAATACTTTCCGATTGGTCCACACAGACCCCACTACTAAGTGGACGATATAGAAACTCCTGAAGCAACATCCCGACCGTTCAGCACAACTACGAAACCTATGCATGTTACTCAACAAGACAACATACATGAACAAGAAAACCATAGTCAGAAATGGTAACGCCACCAAGATTATGGTATTACATATAAATAGAAATTATAAAAAATACATAAAATATTTTGATAACAATTGCGTTTAAACAAGTAATCCTTCAAATTATTACTAACAAAGTAAACGACTGTGGGGTCACTCAACAGATTATAAAGACTTGGACATAGTATACTGTAAATACTAAAATTTAAATGAAATAATTAAAAGATAAAATTTAGCAAGTAGTAAAAGTTAAATTTTCTCATTTTTGTTTTGGTTAAATAGAGCAATAATTTAAATGTAACATTTGGTTTAAAAAAAATGATTGACCGTGGCTCTTCCAATAATTGCGCGACTGACCTGGTCAATTGTTCTTAAGAAGTTGTTTTGATAATTACTATGGAGGGAAATAGTTGTGGCTGTGGCTTCGCAAGTAATTACCTTGGTGACGTGATGTTAACAAATCTGAACTCCAGTTAACCAAGGACGCTTCATACCAAATATAAGGTGAATTATTAATTATTTAGAAGTTGTTTTAAGATTTACTATGGAGGGAAAGAATTGTGGTGCTGGCTTCGCAACTATTTGACCTCATTGTAACAAATATAAATATTAGTCACTCAGGCAATAGATGTATCTATTCTGTATATTAACTTATTGGGTCTTACGTGTCTTGAGATGTCTAAATAGATTTCGATGGACAGATCGCACAAGGGACCCACGCCAATCTTCTATGTTGGGATTCCAATTGTTGGCTCATTAAATAGGCACATATGCTTAAGTCGCACGCTCCCGTAAGTCGGGTTTTGGATCACAGTTAATGTAAATATCATTGAAATAATCGGTTTCCCCCAATAAACATCCATATATTGAATATACATGTTTTGGAGCAGAATTAGGCAGTCCATATTGGACGCCATCATGGAATTTATTTTGTTTTGATTTTCACACATAATTATTAGTTATATGGATGGAGTTCTCATTAAACCTCACAACCTTGTATTGGTTACAGTAATGCCCAAAGTAATTGACCACTTAACCACATCAGAATTATTGGTAATTTTTCAGGATTTGAAATCCTGAAAATTTACCAATAATTTTGCTGTGGTCAATTACTTTGGACATTACTGTATGAGGATTGAGTTATCATTAAACCTCAAATCCTTATATTGGTTACAGTAATGCCCAAAGTAATTGACCACTTAACCACAGCAGAATTATGTATTTTTTCAGCATTTACAATCCTCAAATTACCCATTATTCTGCTGTGGTTAAGTGGTCAATTGCTTTGAACATTACTGTATGATGATTGAGTTATCATTAAACCTCAAATCCTTATATTGGTTACAGTAATGCCCAAAGTAATTGACCCTTTAACCACAGCATAATTATGGGTAATTTTTCAGGATTTAGAATCATGAAAAAATACCCACAATTTTGCTGTGGTTAAGTGATTAATTACTTTGGACATTACTGTATGTAGATGGAGTTAAACCTCACATCAGTGTGTTGGGGATTTGGACCTTGACTTGGGACCTTTGGTTTTTAACGCAACAAATGCGCGTACACCGTATACACAAATGTTTTATGTAACCAGAGTTTTTCTTGGATAAGATGAGTTTGAAGCCTGCTTACATTTCAAAAAGCGGATCTCGACGCTTTGAAGCAAAAGTTACAAAAGATAAAATGTGTATGTGACGAGACTATAATACAAATGAAAAAATAAATTGAGGGAGGGGTGGGCGATACAGGGAACTAAGGGTTGAACCGATATAAATTTGTAGAGCAATAACGACCAATGTTGACATATTATGCATATCAACTCTACTGTTGCAACAAGGCTATAAAATAGGGGGGTGTCAGAATCTTAGTCATCTCTATATAGTGCCAGAATAGTCATTTATGGAGTTCTATAAGATGTTGGGTTGGTTATATGGACTCGGAGAAAAAAGGGGTTTGTACCGATGAAGTTGATGAACTGACATAAATTAGTGGATCGATGTTGCCATGTAATGCATCGTGACTGTACTAAAGCAGCAATTATATAAAATTGGGGTGGGGGTCTGAAATTATCTCTATAGTTGGCACCAGGATTATATAGAAAGGAATAGCAATTGATATACATATACGGTATACTATAGTAATACCATAGACATATAAGTACAAGTATCACAAGATAAAATATTACGTAACATGACTATATACCGATGAAAGAAATAAATAAATTGGACCGGGATTAGAGGTTGGATTGGTTATATGTGGATAATTGGATATGGAATTCATACCGATGAAACGATACAAATTAGTGGAGCGATAAAGACACTTAGTCAGGCTACGCGGGGGAAATAGGGGTTGATACGATAGACCGAAATAAATTTGTCGAGTGATAATGACCAATGATGACGTATAAAGTAACGCGACTGTACTGTCACACAATTATCAGGTAGAACCAGTCAAATATGACAGGGTACAGCACGTAATTATTTCCTAGATCGAAGAAATAATTTTTTTTTTCGATGATAAAATTTAACATCATACATGGGATTTGCCATTAAATTTAAAATCGATTTATGTCTATGAAACTGTCATTTTTCAAAATTTTGAGCTGAAACTTGGTGTGTATGTGTATAATACTACTATATTCTTAAAATGACAGAGTTCAGCGCGTAATTATGTTTTAGATGGAAGAAATTGAATTTGTTTTCGATAACAAATTTACAGCGTGTACGGCCTACGGGTCATTGAGTGTGCTCAATTTTTGTAAACAAACTTTTGTCAATAGCCGTTTTGGGCAAACTAAACCTTCTTCGACCGGGACAGCAGATCAGAATAGTAGCTAAGATGTATTTAGATAGAATTATCAAAAGAATATGACCGATCAGGGGTACATTTTAAGAGAATAGAGTGGAGAAATCTTGGTGATAATTCCAGAAAATAAAGATGGAGGTGAATTACAATTAAACTTCCCACAATGCACTTCACTAAACCAGGGGTTCTCAATGGATTACACATTATTTTCAGTCTATCAGATTATTTATATTTTCAACAACAAGTGACTTTAAGTTTACAATTTCAGCCTGTCCTGACTCTATCGATACGATTTAACACATTTTCAAAATCGTATTATACACCGGTGGCGTTAACTTTACAATTTAAGCATCTACGTGATTCTATCGGTACGATTGAGTAAGGTACAAACAAGAATACATCAGGGGCTCCCAATGGGTTATATATTATTTTCAGTCTATCAAATTATTTATATTTTCAACAACATATTATTACACCGGTGACTTTAAGTTTACAATTTGAGCCTGTCCTGACTCTATCGATACGATTTATCATATTTTCATAAACGTATTATAAACCGGTGGCGTTAACTTCACAATTTCGGCATCTACGTGATTCTATCGGTACGATTGAGTAAGGTACAAACAATCTCCAAGAATACATTCGCCCTGTCCACCACGCAATATCAAAATCTCAGAAGCTAGAAACACCACAGGTGGCGTAATAATCTGAAATGTAATGCTTGTTACCAACAGTATAACAACGAAATCCTCCATGCTGTATGATATTGTCCAACAGAAGTCATTCTGTCTCTCCGAAATAGCTACTGGGAATTCATTACCAATCACTTTGGTATCGGAATATTCCTTTTCATGCACGACTCCTTGGACGATAAATCTCTATCTGCATTCTTACTGGGCGGGAACGTTTCCAGCGGAGTGTGTCGACGACATATTACTCCACTCAGCAGCATTTATTTTTACAACTTGCTCTGTCATCAAAGGCCAAACTACACTCAACAATAATGTTTGATGTGACACTCAAACAATTAACGTGGGTACAAAGTCTCACAAAATATACTGAACCTGGAAGATAAGTGAATATGTGTGCTGGTAATCATATCCATGTACATAACGCGGCAACATTGTAAATAAACTGTAAATACCATTTTCCATAATGGAGGTATTAGAATAAATATAGTATGTTCAATTGTCACATTGGATGGACTCAGCTGAAATTAAATTAAAACAAATTCTACATAAATAGTTATTCATGATAGCTAATGTCCTCCTGTGAGAATATACGGATTGGTCTGGATGTTCCATTTACTTTGATAACAACTTTGACATCTCTCGTCCAGGTGTTCATGAATCATGATCGTCTGTTCTGACCTTAGGGTCGTGTCTAAATGCAAATCCGACAACCGACCGATAGCCGCTGTACATCGGTCAAACCACCAGTCGACCGATGTGACGTCGTGAAAAACGTCCGATGTCAACCGATGGTTCGACCGATGTCGACGATCTTAATCGATGTCACTATTAATTTAACCGACAGTCTTTGTTAGAAATGAATCCAAAATGATTGTAACGCACCGTACCATCCCGTCCCATGACTATAATATTGTGTCATCTCTATATTATGTTTTTGTTTTGGATTTGGAAAAAAAAATGTTTACACTAAATAAATATTGTTTACACTAATTTCTTTCCAACTTCTTCAAATGTATCCCTTCCGCCAGCACTGACTATTATAATTACTATGACCACTGCTTATACTGCTCGAAGTATCATGGGGAGAGGACTTAACATAAGTTAAGCTTATAAGGTTTAGCTTGTTGTTGAATGCCCCAAGTAAAACTCTATTCTGCATCAATTAATGGTAATCGAATTAGTTAAATTTAAATTAGAACCTGAATTTAGCTGTTTAGATTTAATTTTGAACATTGTACCTGCGACAGGTGCTGGTTCAGAATTAAAACATTTTAGACTTGTGCTTGTACTTAAATTTTAATCTCAACTTGGATCCATATCTTTTGGATTCTGATCCAACTTTAAATACATTTGAGTAGTTTTTGTTTTGTGTATTATAATACTTTTCACCTAATGATAAGTGGCTATAAAAAAAATTCTCCCCCAATTCTCTCTTGAATCAAATTGATTAGATTTAGATTTATAGCCTGAATTTGGTTAATTGAATTTAAATTTGAACTTGTTCTTGTACCTGCGACCATTTTTGGTTCAGAATTTTAATTCTGTACTTGTGCTTGAATCTCAACTTTGATCCAAAAATGAGTTTGTATTCTGATCTAACTCGAATTAAAACTGAGTAGTTTATGTGTATTCTCAAACGTTTATTTTGACTAATTTAATCAAATTTAACCTGATCTTAAGTGGCCATGGATTTTTGATGTCTCAAGTCTCTCTTGAATCTAGTTAATTAGACATAGGTTGTAATCCAAATTTAATTTATTAGATCTAAGTATAAACTTGTTCGGCTGGCTCAGAATTTTGAAAATCCTGGACTTTTGGTAGTACCGAAACTTGAATATCAACTTGGATCCATATATGTGTTTGGATTTTGTTCCAATCTGAATTAAATTAGAGTAGTTTGTGTATTTGTCTGATTTATCTAATCCAACTTAACTTGATCTAGGTGCTCGGGGCTAGTTTCATGTTCCAAATTAGCTTTATAATTCTACACCAGAGCATGAACTGTTAAACTATTCCTGGGTTTGAATTTTTTATCAATTTAAACTGAATGTGTGAAGTGGTATGAATCATGAACTTCGATACCTACTGTTAACGTTACACTAAATAACTGCGCAGATTATGTCTACGCTGATTAAAGCTGCGTACTCAGAAGGTCAGAAATTACATATTAAACCTGTCTGAACATATTGCTAGAATCTTCAGTGTCGTTTCACTTGTTGTATATTCCTTTCCTTGCCTTAATAATCAGTCATTGGCACCGATTTTAAACGCTCACAATGAGTATAGATTATGCCCTTCCCGATATCATAACAACACTGCCTTTTCGTACATATACTTATGATAGCCCGGTCTTGTTTCCGTCCGAAATTCCGACATTCGTGTGGTATGTGGGACTGAAACGACTCCATGCTCCCACACAAATCAGTAACATAATTCCTTTCCTGTTTGTTTCTAAAGCCGCGTTTCGATGTTTCGACACATGAGTTTCCTGTTGTATATATGTTTTGTTACATTAAGTCATATAACTTGTTATTCTTCACTCATAACTTGTACCACTGCTTCTATTTTGAACTGTGCTAGCACCCACAACCGATGTGTTGTGTTGCATGCCCCTCTATGTGCACCTGAACAAAACAATATGAATGTCCAAAGCCTATTCAAATCAACTGAACTGGAATTATCAATCAAAAAACTTGCATGGGAATTTCGTAACCAGATTGAGCCAATCTGCTTGCCTGAACAATCTTACCTATTATACCTCACTCATTTTCTAAATCATTGATATAGAGCAAGTATTGGTTCTTTCTGCTGCTATGCCGTCAGACATTTGACAGACATTCTTCGCTTTATTGTGCTTTATACATCTCTCTGAGAATTAAAGAGCTGAGTTGCGATGTATCTTGCAGAATTACCCTTCTTACCCATGTTATGTTTGGCAACTTTCTTCCAGGAAATATTCTTGGAAATTTGGACACTTTGATGATTCTTCAGCACGCTGTCGTCTGTGGACAGGACTTACCCCACGATCGTTAATCGTACATGTACAGTTGAATGTGTTTCCATATATACTGCGGTTATGTCTGCATTGTCTTTAATTATTGTACTAATTCTGTTATTAATTGGATGTGTCGAGCGTAATCCAGGTCCACGTGACGACGGCATGGCTTTCCTTTTGTTAAACCCGCATAGTATAAGAAACAAACTAATGATACGATATCGGTCGACATGAACGATTTTGATGTGTGCATGTTCACAGAAACTTGGCTTAGTCCATCTGTTGATAATACGGATATTTTGTTGAAGGTTTTAACGAGGTTGTGAGAAATGACAGGGTAGGGGTGGGTGGCTATTTATGTTAGAGATACCATTGTATTCAGATTTCGTGGTGACTTAGCTACCCCCAACCTGGAATCTGTATGAGTTGAGCTCATAAGGCCTCATCATATCCTAGTAGGTTGCTTTTATGGACCACCGAATTCTCCTACTTCTGCCTGGGACGATATTGAAAATGAAATTGGTGTGGCACGAGATAGTGGTTTAGAGATGATAATCGCAGGAGATTTTAACGAAGACCAGAAACTGAAATCGCATGGACATACTAATTATATTTGTAGCGCATGTGGCGTAAAACAGATAATAAAATAACCTACCAATTTCTCTGAGAGTTCGAAAACAACACCTTTTCCCAGTAAGTAACCCAAAATCTATCATATCGTGGAAGGTATCAGAACCATTTTATTCGGACATGAAACGATACCATTGTCCGGTTAGAATCGACCTTAATTATTCACACTCTAGACAGAAAAACTCTCTCCGGCGCATTGCCTGGAATTACAACATGGCTAATTTGTGAGCGCAAAGGCTTCATAATAAAGCAAAACGACTTGACTCTCCTCTCGACTGGGCGAACTATACGACAAATCGAAATGAGGTCATATCAGTGATCAGGAAATCAAAAAGAGAACATAACGCCAAATTATAAAACAAACTAAACAAGAAAACCAATGTCAGTAATGGTAACGCGCTCAAGATCATATATTATATACCCATGATTGTAATTATAGAATATAAAATATATTGGTTTTGCGAATGACCAACTCAGAATTCCGTTAAAATAACAACCAGCAGCTAATTAACGAATCGGCGGCCGATTCGGCCGTCTCCGACCACAACCCCCAGTGGGCTGCAGAACGAAATATGTCTATAAAAGTTGAAATATAAGACTTACAAATTATCTTTTTCATTTCTTTTATTTGTAATTGACATAGCTTGTCCCAAACCAAAAATCTACATTATTGACATAATAATGTAAAGGACAATAAACGAAATTGAAATTCCCAACTACTCCTTTTACCGGACTCGGCCTCCGGTTCGCAGTTCGACTTTTAATCCTCCCAGAAAAAAACATTATCTATAAATAAAACGCCCAGCTAACCATAGCTAGCTAGAATCTCTAGGACAGTATACACGCGGCGCGCGTAATGATAACGCATATGACGCTTCGACGTGGTGGAAACACTTCAAAGATTATTGTTCTGCCCTGGGGCACAAAGTAACCCGCCGATAACTGATTGAACTTTATATATATGTATCTCCCCATGACAAAGCAACCTGCTTTAATGACTACTTCTGTGGCATAACATCTGTGAATGCATGATGATGGTGCTACTCTTCCCCCCAGATGTTTTGACATGTGGAGACAAACTCTTTCTGAAATAAAATTAACCGCTGATGATTTGTGAGAGGCCCTCAAATCGGTCAACCAGACGAATGCTTCAGGGCGAGACCAAGTAAATCCCAAAATATTAAAACAGTGTGCTCACTCATTATGTTATCCGCTCACCAAAATATACAACCGCTATCTCAACGAATCCTAATGCCAATTCATAAAAAAGATGATAGGAGTAAAATATCTAACTATGGGCATGTTCACTGCTCAGCTGTATATCAAAAGTGGATGAGAAATGTTTATATAAAAAATGGGACTTTTTAACACTTAATGAGCCAGTATCAAATTTACAGTCAGGATTTGTCCGTGGTGATTCCACTGTCTTTCAACTCACTGATATCTACGATTACATTGCAGACTCTTTGGACCAAGTTAAGGAAATAAGATCTGTCCTCTTTGACGTTAGCAAAGCATTTGATAAGATATGGCACACATGTTTGTTGTACAAACTTGAACGTATTGGTATCACTGGTAAATTACTGCAATTGATCGATAGTTATCTAAGTCAACGCCAACAACGAGCAATGATCGATAATGAAAACTCAGATTGGAAACCCGTAAAAGCGGGTGTTCACCAAAGATACCTACTCGGACCTTTACTATTTATAGTTTATATAAATGATATCTCTGAAAATGTTACTTGTCATATTCGACTTTTTGCTGACGATATATCCATGTTTCTTACTATAGAAGATTCAGACAGAGCAGCAGATCTGATGAATATGGATATCGCGAGACTACCTAATTGATCACATCAGTGGCTTGTTACTTTTAATCCTCAAAAAACTGAATCTCTTCTCATCTTCAGAAAGCTAACACCATAGACCACCCACCACTTCAAATGTCAAATTCTAACAAAAGTTAGCCCGAATAATCACTTAGGATTAACATTTGACAATCCAGCGAAATTGGCTGCCCACATAGATGATATCACAGATAGAGCTTGGAAGAAAATTAATATCATGAGAATGCATAGATTTTCGACGAATAGAAAGACCCTTCAACAAATATATTGTTCTTACATATGCTGCACCCGTGTTGGACAATTGTACAGATGAATTGAGCACACGACTTGAAAAAATTCAATTTGAAGCAGCAAGGATTGTGTCAGGAGCCACGCGTAGCACTAACAATAGGGACATTTTATCTGAACTTGGGTGGGAAACATTAGCAGAAAGGAGAAGAAATTTAAACTGCATTTGTTTTACAAAATGTTTGTTAGATCATCACCATCCTATTTATACAACATGATTAATACCGATAACCCGAGTTCCCAGAGATACGATTTTAGGAGAAACGATTTAACACCTTCCTCCAAGCTGCTACTCGCCTATGGAATGATATACCACCCGAAACTAAAAGCGCAAAGTTATTATAGATATTCAAATCACGACTGGACATAGAAAAACGTAGAAATTCATTGAAAGTCAACATTTTTATTATTTTTTAAATCGCGAAACTCAAATATTGCATACCCTTTTAAGCATCAAATGCAGTAACCTAAATCGTGATCTTCATGAAAACCACTTACGCGATTCTGACAAATGTGTGTGCGAGGAAGTAGAAAGCACAGAACACTTTCTATTATTCTGTACAAAATATATTCAACTCAGATCTGATTCGTTCTCAACTATTGACCCACTTTCCTAAATTCTAAGATCTTATTTAAAGGCATACCATTGCTATCATCTGAAATAAATTATGAAATATTCAGAGCTACGGAATACTTTAAAATACTTTTTAAAAGCGGTCGTTTCAAACAATATACTAACAATTCAACGGCATAGCACCGATATCCCATGGAGTTCACATATTTAGTTTCAAAACAACTCATTTTAAAATAGTTCGCTTCATAGGTTACTTTCAAAATGTTCACAACAGTGGTACCAACTTTTCTTTCACATACACACTTTTTATCTCTATCGCTCTACCTTTCTATGTCTCGTATTCCTCCCTCGTGAATATACCCCCTCTCCGTATTACTTCCTAAGCTTACTTATCCTTTCAGCACATATTGTAAACTTATGGGAGGCCAAATTCACATTTATCAATAATTGTGCTTCAGTGCAATTCATTCAACTGCGCTTAAGCGCAATTCAAAATTAATTGCGCTTCAGCGCAATTCAATTGCACTGAAGCGCAATTAATTTTCCATATATGACTAAACCCCCAGTAAATTAATGAATAAATCCAATACAAAATTAATTGTGCTTCAGTTCAGTTGCGCTTCAGCGCAATTATTTTCCCCATATATGTCTAACCCCGAGTATAAAATCCAATACAAAATTAATTGCGCTTCAGCGCAAATATTTTCCCCATATATGTCTAACCCCGAGTTAATAAATAAATCCAATACAAAATTAATTGCGGTGAAGCGCAATTATTTCCCCATATGTGGCTAACCCAGTCCATGTGTGTAAGCTTGTAACAATAATTGCGCTTCAGTGCAATTGAATTGCTCTTCAGCTCAATTGATATGAATCAGGCAGGATTACGCTGCAGCGCAATTATTAATAAATATGAATTTGGCCTCCCATATTAACTCGTCTGTACAATTACATAATATACCACCATTCTTAAAACTATTGTTTATTGAACTCGGCCACTTGCTATTCGCGCTGTCTTTATTTCTAAAATATTTCTACTTGCACGAGGAGATAGCTCAACAAAAGCAGATATCTGCTTGCTGCTAGATCCTCTTCCCTTATTCTATTCTACTCATTTTTCCATCATCAAAATGTTGTTCGTCATAAATGTAATATTAATTGGGGCAAATAAATATTGCTTAAATCAAATTACCGCGTGGATTAATACTATTTAGAAAAACCGTGCTTGACATCAATACCAGACATTGCGAAATGATTGCTTTGTTCATTAAAGTTCAATGATTGTCCAACTTCGTTGCACTAACGAAAATAGGCACAAAACACAGAGGCAAATTGGGAGACTATATGTTTCGACGCAAGGCAGTGCCCGCAATACTGTCGTATACGGTTGTGAAGCGTCTCAGCCAACGCCGTGCATATATGCATTTTACATGCATTATTCAGCTTCTTTTAAAGATTTTTATTTGTTAAAAAGGAACAACTCTAGTTTTTTCATCTGATATACAATATCTTCAACTCGTTATGTTGGGATATAAGATTTTATGAAACTCGTTTGATAAATTTGATTCACAACTCGTCTACGACTCTGTGAATCAAATTGATCAAACTCATTTCATAAAATCTTATATCCCAACATAACGAGTTGGAGATCTTCTATATATGTGATGGTTTTCGGCGGGCAGATGATGCATGTAAGGTCATAATGTTAAAAAAAATCGTGTTTAATAACACATTTATAAACCAAGTTTTTCTTTGAGAAATATCTGTTTATTATTTATCATTGCACAGGGATTTTCGTGGACCAAAGACGGTATGTTGCGTTCAGGCCTGCAGTGTGTTGTTCAGAAACTGGAGCCGAACACGGTCGAATCCGACCAAAATAACCTTGGGAAACCGTATCTTGAAGGCTGCGTCATTGGCCCCGTTGATAAATGGCAACACGTTAAGGTAAGTTGTCTTTTTGGGGGAAGTCACCTGCATGCAGTGTATAACGATAACGAATACCCTTTGTTACCATTTTCGGATACCGGTATGTATGGTAAATTTTAAGAGCATTCGGCCCATTATACATTGTACGCAAAATTGAAATCGATTAAAGGGATCGATCCGCGAGACTGTACGATTCAATTTCAATAAATTCCCGATAATAACAACGATCTAATATCGATACTAAATTAAAACAAATAATTTGAGTAGAAGTTGTCTTCTGTAAACGGTCACGTTGACAGGTTATCTTAAGATCAAATAATTTTGTTTTATATAATAATAATAAATGTACTGTATGTATGGGCGGCCATTCGGTCGGAAATTACATGAAATAAAAGTTAATGGTGGTTTGTGAAAACAATAATCTCTATTTTCAAACCAATAGTCGTTCTTGGATTCAATAAGAGACAGTTCCGTTTTAATAGATATAGATTCGTAATCAATGTTGACCGATGCAAAATTAATGTTCTATTTTAAGTTATTAGTATTCACTGTTCAACTAATATATAATAACAAACAATTATAGTAAGATTCGCACATATTCAATAAACGTACATTCCGTTTCAATAACCATATTTTTTAATCAATAAACATATTTCAAACCAATAGACGATTTCCCACGAGCAATGATTATCGTTATCAAACTAATATAACAATAACATGATTTTTGAGGGCGTTATGGTTTATTAACGGCCCGGTTGGAATGATTAACAGCCCAAGGGCCTATTAGCGGCCCGAGACGAAGTCGATGGACGCTAATAGGCCCGAGGGCTGTTAATCATTCCAGAGGGCCGTTAATAAACCATAATGCCCGATGAAATCATGTTATTACTATTATTACCACAGTTTTGGACATTTGACCCATTTGAGGATTTAGTGGAATAATGAAGTAGATTAAGAGAGAAATATTTTCAAGAACATTTAAATTTGATACCATTTGACTTGTCAGCTGACACGGACTGACGGAGTCTCGAAAATAGGACAGGGGAAAACCCAGCATTGGAGACGAGTAACAACCAATGAGAGGTTGACAGATAAAATTATCAATGCATACTTACGCTTGATACAATAATTCAATCATATAGCGTGAATTCCAATCATAAAACCACTATAGTGTCGAGGAAATCGGATACATCTCCCCATTATTTTCTTGAAATAAACACGCCACATCGGAAGTTGAAGGGACGTAACTCTCGCGATATTAAACGAGATCTATAGTTTCCGGGCGGCGGGCCGATATTGAACTAGGCTTCTCATTATCGGCCCGCGGCCCGCTGTTTTGGTAACAATACGCTATTTGGAACGCCCCCAAAAACATTATCAATGGCCTAGAGAACGCCCTATAAAGTGGTAATAATAGACCTTATTGTCATTATTATATTTAAAAGATATAAATTATCACCAATGCAAAATTAATGACGTTCTTTCAATTCAATAGGTTTCGTATTAGAACCAATATCTAATTGCGCAATCTACTATTTCCGGTCAAACCAATGATTAGGAATTCGAAATCAATGATTAAAACGTGAACTAACGCTAGGGGTCTCTGATGGCGATGTTTGAAGAAACTTTATTCACGTGACGTCAGAAATATATAAATAAACATGGGAATTCCCAATGTCATGTCGGTGTGACGATTTGCAGTAGTTCACTAGGTGCAAATCAAACGACGATAAATATTCACTACGGTCAACTATAACACAGTGGAGTAGATTAAATAAAAATTTCAAGACAATTATTAAAATTGTCTGACTAAAGCATGAAACTTTGCACATATGTACATATTTACATACGTATTGGTATTAGATATAGAGCCACGCTGGAATTTTACTTTAACCCCTCTTTTAAGGGGTTTTCCAAATTTAAAGAGTGTTTCGTGGTTATATAATTTACTAAATGTCGCAAGTAATCTTACCATGAAATATACGATTTAAAGTTAGGCATATTCAGTACGTATGACTCTGAGAGATATAATGCCACATTTTTAGGGTAAAATTGGAACTCCCCGCTCAAGATGGTCGTCAAAATGACAGCTGAAAGAGGGAATTTTACGTTTTTTCGCTAATATCTTCTAGATCAGGTTCTGCTGTATGGAACTGGTTCGCAAATGTGACTTCATTTTGTATTGCTCGTGTTAAGAGATAATTGGAGCAATGAATATATGTCATTCTCGGTCCAAATTTTTTAGAAAATTATTAATTAGATATGACATTTTTGCACGGTATGGTTTGTTATCTAATTGCGCAATCGACTTTTCCTACTATGGCCAGTTTGTACCCTTGATTTGAATGACACATTTAATTGTTTCGTACCATGTTTTTGGTAATTTCACACCATATATTGGTATGTTTCGTCGATTCCCAAAAATGATGATTGGTCATTCGTATGTGAAAAATTATTTTAATTGTGTTAACTTAATGAAAGCGAACATGTTCATGATTTAACGTTCGTGATAATGACAACCTGACATTTACATGTTAACATATTTTTTTTTTTTTTTGCGAAACAAAATGAACAAATTGAAATTGTCGCGACAAAGTTAAAGATGCATAATCCGAATTAAAGCTTGAATATTACTATTTCCTTGGCTTCGGGATAAAACATATTTGATTTGAGTTGAGGAACCCACACATCAAAGCTGAGAGTGATCAGATATCGATTTTTGAAATCTATTATTTTTCACCATCGATAATTTTTTGTGGCCCAGTAAAAAGTCAACGAGAAGACGGTCTCGGACCAAATTGCGGACGAAGATGGATAACTCTAAAAGCAAGTGGCTTTTTTGTGTCAGATATTTGACAAACCGCCAAAATTTCGTTGAACAAAATGTTGATAAATAACAGGTTTTTGGCAATTGTATACATGTACTATATTTGACTGGTTATCATTATTTTTGGGCCATTAATCGATTCTGGTAAACGAAGTGGCATTTCAAAAAATGTTGTTGTTGTTGAAATCTGATGACATGGGAACCATCGAATCGGACTGAGTACCTTTAATGTTATTTTGTTTTAAATAATACCGGTATACTCAATGGTACGAATTGTCGAAATGATACAGAAACTGGTATCAAATATCCAGAACCCTGGTGCGAAACATCTCTATGTCAAACTTCCATGGTATGAAATGCCAGCAACCTATTGGCTATTCATTCCATTGCACATTATAATTTATTTCCAATGAGCATGGATAGAGAGTCTCCCATTGGGGAGGGGGTCCACCTTGATACATGTATGTTCCGACAGCACCCCTTGGAATGAAGTTTCCTACATATGGCTACAGGGTACATGTATATCGGTCCAAAAAATTTCGAAAATTATTAATTAGATATCACATTTTTGCACGGTATGGCTTGTTATCAAACTCCATTTGTACTTAGGTGAATATCACTTCAATTTGCCTTAAATCGAGTACTATCATTTTACGACATCACTAATTAGAATAATATGATTTTATGACATCACGGATCCGAGTAATACACGGTATGGATTTATGACATGATGTAATTCTATTTCACTGTTAGATAAGGCATAGATACCAATTTTTTGTGATGCCAATCATTTGAAAGAGTTGTCAATATTACACTGTTACTAAGAGGCGAACTACCGTAATTAATAGATAGGGTAATCTACTATTTCCGGTCAAACCAATGATTAGGAATTCGAAATCAATGATTAAAACGTGAACTAACGCTAGGGGTCTCTGATGGCGATGTTTGAAGTAACTTTATTCATGTGACGTCAGAAATATATAAATAAACATGGGAATTCCCAATGTCATGTCGGTGTGACGTTTGCAGTAGTTCACTCGGTGCAAATCAAACGACGATAAATATTCACTATGGTCAACTATAACACAGTGGAGTAGATTAAATAAAAAATTCAAGACAATTATTAAAATTGTCTGACTAAAGCATGAAACTTTGCACATATGTACATATTTACATACGTATTGGTATTAGAAATGGAGCGACGCTGGAATTTCACATTAACCCCTCTTTTAAGGGGTTTTCCAAATTTAAAGAGTGTTTCGTGGTTATATAATTTACTAAATTTCGCAAGTAATCTTACCATGAAATATACGATTTAAAATTAGGCATATTCAGTACGTATGACTCTGAGAGATATAATGCCACATTTTTAGGGTAAAATTGGAACTCCCCGCCCAAGATGGTCGTCAAAATGACAGCTGAAAGAGGGAATATTACGTTTTTTCGCTAATATCTTCTAGATCAGGTTCTGCTGTATGGAACTGGTTCGGAAATGTGACTTCATTTTGTATTGATCGTGTTAAGAGATAATTGGAGCAATGAATATATGTCATTCGTATGATCCAAGTCCCTCCCGATCCCTCAATAATTCGATTATACATAACTCGGTATGAAATTTAACAAAATATCACCGTTATGAATCTAGTCATATTTTAACAAGAATTTGACAGAACTTTTCAAGTTATGACATACAATTATTTATGATTTTTTGCGCTTAAGTGCAAATAATTTACGTTTAATCACAAATCATTTGCGCTTAAGTGCAAATAGAAATTAATGCATTTATCTCCCTGAATTAATTTTAAATGGTATAGGCCTAACACATCACTCAAGCAAGCCTGCAAATAGCGTGTCTGTCATTTGCAGAATGAGGTCCCCAGAGGGTTAATTTAGTGATGCTACCCTGCATAGCGGGCTAGCATAACTAAATTCACCCTCTGGGGACCTCATTCTGCTTATGCCTCATCTTCTGGGAAGTAACTATGGTATCAAATTAACATTGTTTTTAGTTACGTTTTCCCATCTGGGAAGTTTCTATATCCCCTAATTTGCAGAAGATAAAATCCATAATCGAGGCTCCAAATGGGTGAACATCACCAACTTCAATCTGATCCTAGGTCTGCCATAGCAGTTGAGGGCCTAAGCAGAATGGGGTCCCCAGATGGTGAATTTAGTGATGCTAGCCCACTATGCGGGGTAGCGTCTTAAAATTCACCCTCTGGGGACCTCATTCTGCAAATGACAGACACGCTATTTGCAGGCTTGCATTCAAGTATATATAGGCCCATCATATGAGGGAAGCAATCCCCAGTGATCCCTAGATACCTTTTATGACCATGGAAATGGTATAGATCTGTACAGGATATGTCTCTTTTATAAAATGTACTAGATATCTGGGATGGAGACACAAATTCTTAGGGACAGGGATGCTGATAATATGAAAATATGTTTCCCCCCTACTTCAATTCAATAAGTACACCACGAGGGAAGGAAATGGCATATATTTGTGCAGGAGATGTCCCTTTAATAAACTATACCAGAGCTCTGGGAGTGAGGCACCAATTTGTGGGACACCAGAGACAAAGATGCTTTTGACTTTTCAACTTTCGAGTCTGTATGGGCTACTACTATGGGCCCATAATAATATACTATGAGATGGACTCCATCATTCACAATCAGAGGGAAGTAAGGGAGTGTTAGGTATTTGCGCTTAAGCGCAAATCATTTACACTTAAGCGCAAATGATTTTCGCTTAAGCGCAAATAAATTGATAGACACATATTTGTGCTTAAGCGCAAAGGACATTCGCTTAAGCCCAAATGATTTATGCTTAAGCGCAAATATTTGCGCTTAATATTTGTGCTTGAGCGCAAATAAATAATAAATGTGAAAAGGGCCTCCATAGTAAGAGGGGATCTCTAAATTTCTTGAACATTGAAATTCCCTTTCTTTGAGAATTTGTACATGTTTATATTGAATATTCTCAGTAAATAATTATTCTGTGTGTTTAAAAAGAAATCAGAATAAATTGTTATTGTTTTTAAGTATTGGTTATAGATAACAGTTAATTAGATTGACTCCCCTCTTCCCATATGCATCATTATTGTGGAAGACCGATCGCCCGGCGATTCACCCAGGTTTGTTGGATGGCTCAAATGACTTTTCCTACTATGGCCAGTTTGTACCCTTGATTTGAATGACACATTTAATTGTTTCGTACCATGTTTTTGGTAATTTCACACCATATATTGGTATGTTTCGTCGATTCCCAAAAATGATGATTGGTCATTCGTATGTGAAAAATTATTTTAATTGTGTTAACTTAATGAAAGCGAACATGTTCATGATTTAACGTTCGTGATAATGACAACCCGACATTTACATGTTAACATATTTCTTTCTTTTTTTTTGCGAAACAAAATGAACAAATTGAAATTGTCGCGACAAAGTTAAAGATGCATAATCCCACACATCAAAGCTGAGAGTGATCAGATATCGATTTTTGAAATCTATTATTTTTCACCATCGATAATTTTTTGTGGCCCAGTAAAAAGTCAACGAGAAGACGGTCTCGGACCAAATTGCGGACGAAGATGGATAACTCTAAAAGCAAGTGGCTTTTTTGTGTCAGATATTTGACAAACCGCCAAAATTTCGTTGAACAAAATGTTGATAAATAACAGGTTTTTGGCAATTGTATACATGTACTATATTTGACTGGTTAGCATTATTTTTGGGCCATTAATCGATTCTGGTAAACGAAGTGGCATTTCAAAAAATGTTGTTGTTGTTGAAATCTGATGACATGGGAACCATCGAATCGGACTGAGTACCTTTAATGTTATTTTGTTTTAAATAATACCGGTATACTCAATGGTACGAATTGTCGAAATGATACAGAAACTGGTATCAAATATCCAGAACCCTGGTGCGAAACATCTCTATGTCAAACTTCCATGGTATGAAATGCCAGCAACCTATTGGCTATTCATTCCATTGCACATTATAATTTATTTCCAATGGGCATGGATAGAGCGTCTCCCATTGGGGAGGGGGTCCACCTTGATACATGTATGTTCCGACAGCACCCCTTGGAAGGAAGTTTCCTACATATGGCTACAGGGTACATGTATATCGGTCCAAATTTTTTCGAAAATTATTAATTAGATATCACATTTTTGCACGGTATGGCTTGTTATCAAACTCCATTTGTACTTAGGTGAATATCACTTCAATTTGCCTTAAATCGAGTAATATCATTTTACGACATCACTAATTAGAATAATATGATTTTATGACATCACGGATCCGAGTAATACACGGTATGGATTTATGACATGATGTAATTCTATTTCACTGTTAGATAAGGCATAGATACCATTTTTTTGTGATGCCAATCATTTGAAAGAGTTGTCAATATTACACTGTTACTAAGAGGCGAACTACCGTAATTAATAGATAGGGTATTACTTGGTTGGTTTGATATTATAGGCCTGATTTCAGCCCTCAGTGACCTCATATCAGCATTCGACGTCAGGCTGATTGTGATATGAGGTTACCTCAGGGTGATATAGGGCCTAATATCAAACCAACGATGTTGGCGCTGCTAGTCTACAGGGTCACTGTCTGGTTGTTACCCTTGCCGAGGAGATTTTTTTTGTATCGTCTTAAGTCATTTCGTACAACATGTTTGGTAGTTTCGTACCATATTTTTGTAGTTTCGTACCTTATTGTTTGGTCGTTTCGTACCATGTAGGAAATCAATTGGTCATTTTGTACCATGTTACTATATGTATGTCACATCATATGGAAACAAATAAATGATTTTCTACAAAGTACTTGTTCTTCGTTGAACAAAATGTTGATAAATAACAGGTTTTTGGCAATTGTATACATGTACTATATTTGACTGGTTAGCATTATTTTTGGGCCATTAATCGATTCTGGTAAACGAAGTGGCATTTCAAAAAATGTTGTTGTTGTTGAAATCTGATGACATGGGAACCATCGAATCGGACTGAGTACCTTTAATGTTATTTTGTTTTAAATAATACCGGTATACTCAATGGTACGAATTGTCGAAATGATACAGAAACTGGTATCAAATATCCAGAACCCTGGTGCGAAACATCTCTATGTCAAACTTCCATGGTATGAAATGCCAGCAACCTATTGGCTATTCATTCCATTGCACATTATAATTTATTTCCAATGGGCATGGATAGAGCGTCTCCCATTGGGGAGGGGGTCCACCTTGATACATGTATGTTCCGACAGCACCCCTTGGAAGGAAGTTTCCTACATATGGCTACAGGGTACATGTATATCGGTCCAAATTTTTTCGAAAATTATTAATTAGATATCACATTTTTGCACGGTATGGCTTGTTATCAAACTCCATTTGTACTTAGGTGAATATCACTTCAATTTGCCTTAAATCGAGTAATATCATTTTACGACATCACTAATTAGAATAATATGATTTTATGACATCACGGATCCGAGTAATACACGGTATGGATTTATGACATGATGTAATTCTATTTCACTGTTAGATAAGGCATAGATACCATTTTTTTGTGATGCCAATCATTTGAAAGAGTTGTCAATATTACACTGTTACTAAGAGGCGAACTACCGTAATTAATAGATAGGGTATTACTTGGTTGGTTTGATATTATAGGCCTGATTTCAGCCCTCAGTGACCTCATATCAACATTCGACGTCAGGCTGATTGTGATATGAGGTTACCTCAGGGTGATATAGGGCCTAATATCAAACCAACGATGTTGGCGCTGCTAGTCTACAGGGTCACTGTCTGGTTGTTACCCTTGCCGAGGAGATTTTTTTTGTATCGTCTTAAGTCATTTCGTACAACATGTTTGGTAGTTTCGTACCATATTTTTGTAGTTTCGTACCTTATTGTTTGGTCGTTTCGTACCATGTAGGAAATCAATTGGTCATTTTGTACCATGTTACTATATGTATGTCACATCATATGGAAACAAATAAATGATTTTCTACAAAGTACGAAATAAAAAAAAGTAACCAAACACTCCGGTATGTAACAACCAAAACATATGGTATGGAACGACCATGGTTATGGTATCGAATACTGAAATAATGAAGAAGTCACTGTAGTTGTATATCATTTATGTTGTCACAATGTATACATGTATAATGCAACCTGTAAGTTACATGACCTCTGTTCTAGTTGGCTTATGATTGAGTTCTGAGATTGAGCACTGTCAGGTGTACTCGATCAATACTCCAGCAATGTTCAGAATCCTATCCCACGACACTCGTATGAAACGTCTAGAAAATATAATCCATATTTAATAAATCCTTCAGACATTCAGTGTTACCGATCGCCCGAATCAACATCTGACTGTTCAAGGCGGTTACACTCAATGGTTGTTTGTAAGAAGAAATCGTCGTAATGTACAGTGCTAATACGCAGTAGATCGAACAATTATCTTACGATGTTAGAGATGTTGTTGTTGTTGTTGTTGACATAATCATATTCATACTGCTGTTGTTGTTAGTACTTGTCACACACATCCTAAGTTCTCCACCGGATTTTGACAGACAATCCCTGCAACACTAAGAATTGTGACAATCACAGTAACACTGACAGTGAATGAGTGATAGCTACTGTGTGACAGTGAGACAGTCCCCAAATTCGGTTGCTTTATTTTCCTTTTTTTTTTAGAATTAGATTCTTCATTTGTAGAATAAGTTGAATAACAGTCAGTTATTATGACAATCGTCGTCAACAATGAATGACATTGATAATTTGATAGTTGTCTGGATGTATAATTTGATCAATTCAATGATTGTTGGCACTGAATTATTGTCTAGCTGTCTTCGTGACTATCTTCAGATCTTCGTCGGCATTTTGCTTCATGTAATATGGGTCAATATTTAAAAACAACCTCTCAAATGCATTTTCGGTATCTGCTACAGACGCAGAATATAGTGCACATTCCGTATATCATCGCAATTTTCATGTTTTTGACGAGAAAATGTGCGAGAAATTGAATTTTTTTTTATCGCGGGGGATATCCCAAGGTGACGTCAAGGATTTTGCGGTCCATCACGTGACTCAACAAAATTGGTGGCCAGCGCCCCTAGCGTTAATTCAGGAATTGTTCATTGGTTTGTAAACGGAAGCTATTAATTATGTAGACTTGTCCATCAATTCTGCATTTTTAGTCATTTGTTTGACCGGAAATAATTGATTCCGCTATTAGATATTGATTCGAATACGAAACCTATTGAATTTAAATAGAACGTTATTAATTGTGCATTGGTGATAATTTATATCTATTAAATATAAGAATGACAAGGTCTATTAGTTTTATAACGATAATCATTGCTCGTGGGAAATCGTCTATTGGTTTGAAATATGTTTATTGATTAAGAAAATATGGCTATTGAAACGGAATGTACGTTTATTGAATATGCGCGAATCTTACTAATTGTGTGTTATTAGATATTAGTTGAACAGCGAATACTATTAAATTAAAATAGAACATTAATTTTGCATCGGTCAACATTGATTACGAATCTATATCTATTAAAACGGAACTGTCTCTTATTGAATCCAAGAACGATTATTGGTTTGGAAATGGAGTCTATTGGTTTGAAATAGATTGCCATTGATTAAGAAAATATGGCTATTGAAACGGAACTGTCTCTTATTGAATCCAAGAACGACTATTGGTTTGAAAATAGAGACTATTGTTTTCACAAACCACCATTAACTTTTATGTCATGTAATTTCCGACCGAATGGCCGCCCATAGGTATGACTCCAGCCATAAACTAAGTTACGAATTTCCATGTACAAGACGTAATCAAATTAATTTACCGATAGTGGATTGGACAACGTGTGGCACACATCGTGTAATGCATGTAGATATTCAAGCCAATCACTGACAACACAATAAAAATAATTGGTATCTGGGACTATTATGCATATAACATAACATTTATTTAATACATTTACCTGAAAACTGTACAAGCATATCTCGATGAGAAGCGTTCTATCTTTGCATTCCGATTTACCTGCCATCTTTAACATTACTTCGTACTCATCAGACAGTCAATTAATGGAAATTTGATTACATTATTCCACGAAGCAGAGAATATAGAAACCAACAGCACCATTTTAGTACAGTATACTCTCTATGACATCTATTTCAACGTCAATGTTTATATTTTAGAGTAGCACGAGTATATCTACACTTAGCCCTACTAAATCAACCTAAATGCAACACACGCAGCCAAACATTCTTGCCTTCAAATTGAATCTCGAATATTATACATGTGCATGATTATCTGTATCTTTAGACTCAGGTTATTTACTACAATTTCAGGGGGGTAGTCTCCAGAATATGAAGACTGGACAATGTCTAACGACGAAGGACACTAAGATTTCTATGGATCCATGCAATGGCTCTTCGAATCAACAGTGGCTATTTGAAACATATACGGTGATATGAAGGGATATCTGCCACAACAGAGTTCGCCAGCTCTATATGGCAGAAATGTGAAGTGAATCAGGATTGATTGGTCATCTGGCATGTACATGTAGCATGCAATCTGGGGTTGATTGCATTCTGCGTGGTCAAAACGTCTCAATATCAGTCACTATGATCGACTATGGCATTTGTTTCACAATTAACTGAACCGCGTGCCCGTGTTTCCATAAAATACAGTATTCATCGACATTAATTTACGATTAAAATTCAACTGTAATGCTTAGTTTGGAATAAAGTTCAGGGACACGTTTTAAACATTTCACGACATGAGAATCATTCAGTCCAAAGTGCATTTTTTATGATTTTATGTAAACCTATTGTTAAAGTTTGAACTATTGCTACGATCATACTGGTTGGTCCACAGTGGACATTATGACATAACAGGGTTGATAAATGTATTAACTGCTAGCATTATTATTTAATACGAATTGACAAGTAACTTATTTGCATCCAAATTTGTAAGAAAGGCAACCCTGGGGTAGATATGTGGCACTTAGAACACTACGGACCCAAATTATGTTGCAAATTTGCAAATGACATTTTAGAATTCACATTTATTTTAGGGCAGGGTTGTCCCATGTGCCAAAGATATGTCGATTTGTGCGCTTAGGATAATTAGGATTTTCAACATAAGCTCTATTAGTCAAACGACAACTTGAATCTGGACATCTTTTTGGCAGCTTTGTCATAGCATAACATAGCATTTAATAGCATAAAACACCATGTAAGGCAGTATGCAATGCAAAACAATAATAAGTACAACAAGTAATATGACAAAATTTAATGGAATGAATGAATTTATTGAGGAAACCAAAATACAAAGAGGAGAAGACTTCGTATAAACCTTCGGGTTGGTTGTTTGATCCTCGTTTCCATACATTAGCTCTTCATATAATTTATAATATAAAACCTCGGGCTTGTTGTTTGATCCTCGTTTCCATACATTTAACTCTTCTACTTTGCATATATGTGTCATCTGTATATTCTGTTATTTGTTTGGATTTGGAAATAAAACTATGTTTACACTAAAATACAATGGTATACTCCAGTACACAATGTGAATATCCATGTAACTGTAATGTATACATGAAGCATATGGGTAGTATGAAAAACAATACACTATAATTATGCTGTCTGTGGAACAATCAGATAGGCAGTCGATGTTTTTATGAATTTTCATATATGTTTTGCCTCACTGGTTGATACGGGATTAATGAGACTTTTTAAAACATTAAGGAAATCACTCGATCCTTCAATCAATTGTTGTATATCAACTTTTAGTTCTTTTTTTTTGGAGCATGTTAATGCGTTGATTTGTATTTCTTAACCGTCGATTGAGCACAGTAATAACGCAAATCTTCGTTTGGTGCCAAATGAACGATCTTGTGCTTGCTACAAACTAATTCCACAAAGAATTTATAGAGCCAATTAAGAAGATCGTACGAAAAATCAGCATTTATCAAGATGTTCCAGTTGATTTCTTAAAATAATACCAATAAAATCGTGTTAGAGTCGGAACAGATATAGTGTTAGATCCAAAATTGCAGGAATCATTGAAACCCAGAGTCGTAATTTCGCTAAAATCCGGATTGAGAATCCGAAGCCGATTACGGGGGCGGGGCTAATTCCCGATTCTAGGTCAGATTTTGAAATCCACGTGGTCTCCGAAACTATGTTTAATGTTCTCCCAGCGTCAAACATGGCTCATGTATTTGACACAAGTATCATTTGTATCTTATATTTATAAAGTTTATGTTTGTTGTGAAAGTCATGCTTTTCTTCTTTGTGTACATAATTTGCTGCCAATCCGACTTAATCGCATCTTCTTTTTTTTCAAGTTAAAGTGTGTTTATTGATGATAGCAAGCATATCTAAACGTGACAGCTCTAGGCCTCCTGAATCAAATTCCGAAGATGTTGTGAAGAACACACGAAACTTGTCAGTTGAACAGGGACGTGACGACAGGGGTTGATTGTGTGTCTCGACCCCCACCCCGAACTTTGGTACAATTTGCTAAGCTGTGCAGTCATTCATACGTGAGGAAAATCAGGATTATTTTGACTAACTGTTTCAAATAATGATACGCACAAGCCAACAAACGCAACAAACAAACCCGATTTTAAATAAATACATATACAAACTTATGACTAACTCGGGAGATCTGTCCAGTGATCTGTATATATGTTCAACTTGTTTTGGTAGTCATGTTGCTTTGCCATTACTAATTATTAATTTTTTATGTGTAATAACATATGGGAGAGGGGGGTACCCTTAAAGGTACTCAATCCGAACAGAGGGTCCCCATCTCAACAGATTCCAACAACAACAATCCGATCAGAGGGTCCTATATTACTATTTATTTGGCTTTGGGGGTAAAAAATATTTGATTCGAGTCGAGGAACCCATCAAACAAAGCTCTCAGAGTTATTAGATATTGATTTTTGAAATTTGTTAGTTTCTCGAGATGAGTACTAATAATTGCCGTCAGTTTCGTAACATGCGCGAGATCTGTACACCAAAACACATTCAAACAGACAAGGATGGATAACTCTAAAATCAAGTGGTAATAATAACGCAATTTTGACTGAGTTCTGGGCCAGAAAGTATTCCCGATAATGAAAAATAATAATTTTTTTAAATCGATATCTAACAAATCTGAGCTTTTTTTTGATGGGTGACTTCCTCGACTCGAATCAAATATTTTTGACCCCCGAAGCCTTTGAAATAGTAATTGAGAGGAGTTTTATCGGATTGCGTACCTTTAAGTGAGTCAGTACTTGTCCCCCAATTTCTTTGTATGTATAAACAAATGTATGTGTTATATATCATGTGTTATCTGAATTTGACATATATTTGAAATAAATATATCTAAACTAAACTTTGGTACATTCCAGCAGTCGGAAATTTCATGCATGACACAACATTAGTTGGACATTAATTTGACACCATATATAGGTTGGCATTGTTCTCATTTTTTGATTTTTTTTTTCAACCAGTAAAAGTTGGTAATTTTCCAATCTTAGTTGTTTGTCAGATTGGATATTTCCAAGGGGAGCAAATTGAATCTGCGAACCTGTGAGATTGATGTTTGGTTCAATGGGGGGGGGGGGGGGGGGGGGGTGGTGCAGTTGGCCGGAAATTTGAGGAAACTTCTAGCCACGTCCCTAGAACATGTGTCTGTTGTCTATACAGAGACTATTGTGCAAAACGACTGCATTTAACGAAACAAAACATGTTAAACATGAAATTGCTATAACTTTAAGACTAGATGATAGTACATACGTGTATCTGATAATCCATCGATACCATATAATCCTACTATTTCTTGAATAAGAAGAAACATTATAATAACGAACACAGCAGAAGACATATCCATGCAGGTTCATATGAATTCGGTCAATGGTGACGTATCCGCCGAATTCGAAATCGACATGCGTTCGGGCGGTATTTTAAGGATGGAATTATGAAATGGACATATGAAAGTGACAATCAACAATGATTTGCAATTGCTTCGCCATCAACCGAAGTGCTCCCCCAGCGTTACTATCAATAGCGTTATTATTTGACTAATTTCAGTAATATTCTCCCAGTTTACATTCAATAAAACAAATTTGTCTCCGCATTTAAAATTCTTTGATATAGATCGTTTATATTCTGCAATAATTTGTACACAAGAGACGGATTCTTATGTTTTATTGTGTTTTTAAACTCTGAGGTGGCGAAATCTCGGTTTGTTTACATTACGAACATTTGAGTCCGCAATCGGAATCCGAATCTCAATCGGATTACCACGAAATTGAGATTACGGTCTGTTCGTTTACTGATTCTGCCAATTTCTGGTCTGTTCTTTTGTCGAACCAAGTCGTACGGGGACCAATCTGTAATCTGAATCCAGAATCTGAATCGGATTTTAGCGAAACAACGCCTCAGTGTAATTCTTTATTATTAATATATATAAATTATGCATACAGTATCGGACTCTACGAAAACTATTGTGTGAAACAACGATCTTCCCCTTACGGATTGTATATCCCCTGAATCCTCTATATTAACTCACAAGTACATATATAATTTTTAGCAAGAGAGTTTTATTGACACATCATTACAAGTATCATTATAAGAAATATATATTGTTCTCACTTCCACGAACTGGGACATAAATTCTACTATTTATATAACATTACAAACACTAATTTAAGAAAGGTCTGCTAAAACAGTACAAACTACGTGAACTATATACATGTTCCACATGTTTATATTTGAGATATTATCTGTTTTAGCCATTTTTTAAGGCAGGGCATATTAAGGGTGGGAGCACCATATCGGATTTTAATGGGACATTAAACACTCGTGTATCACAATCGCCCTAAAAGAGCTTCAAATTCTGCAAATTTTATTTTTATTTTGGATGACCCTGAAATGACGAGAAACAAATCAAGTATAAAATCGACTAGTCCAGGAGATATTGGTCGACCTCTGCACCCCCCCCCCCAGGACTTAACTTCACCCCACTAATTTTCTTCCTTAAGGTCTCTTCTAATTTTTTTCACTTGTTAACAAGAAAAAAAAGTGGCCGCAGAGACTCCAGACAAGATGGCGTCCATCATGGCGGCCATTTTTTTTAAATGCACCAGGTCTCTTTGATCGCCATTATAGTAAAGATGATAGCACATGCGGTCTTGTTTTCCGCTCGATTCGTTATGCTAATATATAACCCTTACAAATTAGCCAAAAATCCGACCCAAGAATCCAATATGGCGGCCAAGATGGCCGCCGAAATGTGACAATATGCTATTTTTCTGACATTTTACCACCTTTCGTTTGTCTCTGTGGGATAATGTTAGAATTTTTGCGTCATGTTATACATTTGTCATATAGAGGAGTCATTGGCGAACACATGGGGACCATAATATGCATTCATTGTGGGATATTTTTGTCCGATATCACGTTTTCCCCAAATGCCGGTATCATAGGCCAAAGCCGAATCTCCGTTAATAACGCGATGTTATGTTTGGAATCAATGAATGTTATTGCTATTATAACAACACCCATGCATATATATTTGCAGGAGATACTCGAGCTAGGATTCCTCTTATACCTGAGTTGAGGAATATTTACTCAAATCCAAGATGGCGGCCAAAATGGCCACCAGAAATAAAAAATCGCCGAAAATCGCTGATTTTAACATCAGTGAGCATTATTGTCATGACAACTCCACACCTGCTTACTATTGTAAGTTGGGAACACTTGGGCGAAGAACTTTCCTTGTACCATATCCAAATAAAAGTCCCCCAAATCCAAAATGGCGCCCACAATGGCGGACAGATTTTGAAAAATCACAGAAATTCCCTCATATTCACATCATTGGACATTATTGTCGAGACAACTCCACCCATGCTTACAATTGAGTTGTAAATACTGAGGTGAAGTAATTACATTACATCTCATGCAAGAAATTGTTTTCCAAATCGAAGATGGCGGCCAAAATGGCGACCGAAATTTGAAAACAAGTCTACATTACTTTACTTTCTTACGATGGGCGTTATTGTTTCGCGATTTATATCCACCATTATCCACCAAGATCGCTGCTAAATTGGCGGCTAGAAATTGAAAAGAAATCGATATTTTCACATATTAATTTCAACTTTTTGTCATAATATCGGTATGTATGGACGTAACTGTACATACACCATCTACTAGTTCAACTTAAAGGTATCAAAACGCATAACATAGCTCGTATCCTTCTGGAAAGATGAAACACCACAATTAATATCGCGATGTGGCATTTCGAAACCCAGTCTCCACTTAGCGCCGATAATGGCCGTAAGCGTAGGTGCGCCGAATAGTTATATCAGAACAATTACATGATAACAGATTCTGATATGCCACGTCACGTCCATAATTATCTGGACCAGCTTCCATTTCTTTGTCTGAAAAATCTAGGTCGCTCACACCGACAAAGTATTCACCACTTCCCGGGAGTAGGGTCCTTCTAATCATAACGTTTCAAACAATTCATTTTCCGGTGTCTAGCTTACAGAAGGTCATCTCTATGTATGTGTCTCATACCCCATGGGATAACGACATGTACACCTGGCGAACCAGTTAGCTAGTCACTTCTCAATAGATGGTTCGTCAACTCACAAACTCAGCGAACGCATTGGCATATGTGGACAACTTCGACAGTGTTTCGAAGGTTGCTAGCTGTCTCATTCCCTTGGACAGATGTCTATCTGCAAAGGAGAAGACCCTAGTGTACAGACTACCCACACTTCTTGACCATTATCCGAAGCAAACTGTGTGACGCCCCGCAGTTGTCTCGTCGAATATCTCCCAGCAGAGAAGAACAATGCTCGCGGTACTAGTTTGTGGACATGTGCCATGATAGTGGGAATGAAATGGGCCACTGTATACACCACCCCTACACCTGGTGCATGTTTAAGATATCGAATGTCGTGCGTGTCGGTTTTATTTGGTGTGGTAAGATTGTATTTCCACATCCGTTTCGAAGCCTTTCTGATTCAACTACGTACACTTTTGTCTGGATAATAATATGCTAGCCTCCCTCAAAACAGTCGGATGGACTAAAGGATAATGTCTTTATAGCATGAATGTATGCGTGTTTTGTTATCCTCTCTCGGGGTTAGTGTCAGTATGTGGGCGGTATTATTCAAGAAAATGTCAGGAACTGTGGTGCATTTATTTTACTATGTATTTAAAGAACAATTTACAGTCTCGATGGCAATGGCTGTGGCCGTTGGGGAACGCGACCTTTATGATCATATAGCTTTATATATATAACTTTAGAATATAGTAGTTAATGTCTCATGCAGGAAAATGGTCGCATTGGTGATGTTACCAAGAAATCACTTGGTGTACCAACGTTTGTTGAACTGAATGCAAGAGCTCATCAACGTAACATTCCTCTGGATGTTCTTCGCGTTGAACATTTCACCCTTTTGTTGATGGCATTTGTACTTTCTTGAACCATACCACCCAGCGTGAGTATGACATATCAACCAACTATCAAAGGTATCGCCTTTAAGACTACACCCCATTCTTGGTGGGGCTTATACAGCAGTAGCCAATGGCATACTCCTGGTCCAGTTGTTTAAGAACGGCTTCCAAACGGATGGGGACTTGCAATCTTAGCATTCAAGGAAAGCAAAGCCACACATGAGATCCTGTCTGAATTTAAAACATAACAAAATAAGGGGCGGTGCAGTCATGGTCCAATTTCATTTCCACTATCATGACACATACCCACAAACTAGCACCGTGTGTATTGTTATCATCTGCTTGGATCTGTTCGGTGAGACGATTGCTGGACGCCAACAAGCTTGTTCTTATGATCATGTTCACGGCGTTTGGGAAAATTATGCATTATGGTCTTCTACGCCTTAGCAGAAATGCATCCGTCAAATGTCGGGCTTTCAACATTCGAAGCCATATACAGAAGTTGTCCGGGTACGTCAGTGCATTAGATGAGTATGTGAATTGATGAACCATATATTGAGAAGTGGCTCTTTGGGAAGATCACCAGGTGTACACGTTGTTAATTCCATTAGGTCACCAAAGCTGACAATACGCAGATAGATAGGTCCTTCTGAAAGCTAGTATACGCATCGACCGAATACCTGTATAGTGTATCGCAAAGGATGACGCATATACCCCATATGTAGCATCTGAATTATACCATAAGCTATACCACGAATGAAGCTCGCTAAGAATTCCAAGCTTTCGAAACCAACACGTGAGCTGGACACCGGCATATGTATTGTTTGAAACATTCCGATTAGTGGCACACTCCTAAAAAGAAGAGCAGTGAACTGTTGTTGTGAGTGAGAAGATTAATCTGACGAAGAGACGGAAACGAGTCTAGATAATGCTGAATGTGGCAATTCAGAATAAGCTCAGGTACTGTTGTTTTGATTCTTGGAAGTCATAATATGACTATTCGGCGCACCTATATACGGTTACGGCCAGTATGAGCCCTTAGTGGAGAATGGATTTTGAAATGCCACATTGCGATTGTGGGTTTTCATCCTTCCAAAAGGCTACGACTTACATTGCAACTAATATATGGTTTATATTATGTACCGTTTCGTTTATACAAATCAATATTATGACAAAAAGTTGAAATTAGTATGTGATAATATCGGCTTCTTTTCAATTTCTGCCCGCCAGTTGGCCGCCATATTAACTCTGAGTATCACTTGCCAAACCCTAATGAATAATTCATACATATCAACATGTAATGGTGGGTAGAAATCGCGAAACAATAACGCCCATCCTAAGAAAGTAAAGTAATGTAGACTTGTTTTCAAATTTCGGTCGCCATTTTGGCCGCCATCTTCGATTTGGAAAACCATTTCTTGCATGAGATGTAAGGTAATAACTTCACCTCAGTATTTCCAACTCAACTGTACGCATGGATGGAGTTGTCTCGACAATAATGCCCAATGATGTGAATATGAGGGAATTTCTGTGATTTTTCAAAATCTGTCCGCCATTGTGGGCGCCATTTTGGATTTGGGGGACTTTTATTTGGATATGGTACAAGGAAAGTTCTTCGCCTTAGTGTTCCCAACTTACAATAGTAAGCAGGTGTGGATTTGTCATGACATTAATGCTCACTGATGTTAAAATCAGCGATTTTCGGCGATTTTTTATTTCTGGTGGCCATTTTGGCTGCCATCTTGGATTTGGGTAAATATTCCTCAACTCAGGTATAAGAGGAATCCTAGGTCGAGTATCTCCTGCAAATATATATGCATGGGTGTTGTTATAATAGCAATAACATTCATTGTTCGAAACATAACATCGCGTTATTAACGGATATTCGGCTTTGACCTATGATACCGGCATTTGGGAAAACGTGATATCGGACAAAAATATCCCGCAATGAATGCATAATATGGTCCCCATGTATTCGCCAATGACTCCTCTATATGATAAATGTATAACATGATGCAAAAATTATATAACATTTTCCCACAGAGACAAACGAAAGGTGGTAAAATGTCAGAAAAATAGCATATTTTCACATTTCGGCGGCCATCTTGGCCGCCATATTGGATTCTTGGGTCGGATTTTTGGCTAATTTGTAAGGGTTGTATATTAGCATAACGAATCGAGCGGAAAACAAGACCGCATGTGCTATCATCTTTACTATAATGGCGATCAAAGAGACCTGGTGCATTTAAAAAAAATGGCCGCCATGATGGACGCCATCTTGTCTGGAGTCTCTGCGGCCACTTTTGTTTCTTGTTAACAAGTGAAAAAAATTAGAAGAGACCTTAAGGAAGAAAATTAGTGGGGTGAAGTTAAGTCCTGGGGGGGGGGGGTGAAGAGGTCGACCAATATCTCCTGGACTAAAACTCGTGAAAAACAGCAACAGATATCAAACAGGATTGATTAATTTCGGCATGAAAGAATTAATGACTGGCCTGAAATTTCTTAATAGAAGTTAGTTTGATAATGGCTTATAACTGCTCACTTGTCTCGCCTGTTGAAATTGTCCGATCGCGCACAGGCGACTAATGCTATCAATGATTGGTGTGACCATGTAAAATACATGGAATACATGGATTTTACATAAACAATTTACATGCATGTGTGTATCCACCCTAAACCGACTCCGCCACATCGTTATAGCGAATACATGATAATAAATGCCGATGTTAATTGCGAGAATTGGTTGTTTCTTGTATGTAATTTGCTTGATCACTTGTAAATATTAATTTGTTATGCGTGACTAAATTTTCGTCAACTTTTAACTAAACAAGTGGGTAAAAAAAACTCCTCCGATTAAACAATTGGTAACTAAATCATGACTAATTTTTAGTCAATTCTTAACTAAACTATTTTCACGACTAAAAATTGGGTGACTAAATCTATACTAAATATTGGGTTACCTCGTTTTCCTCCTGCACAATTTTAGTTAATTGTAACCTAATTAAGGGGGTCAAAATTAATTAGTTAACTCTTAACCCAATATTTAGTCAGATTTTAACCCAATATTTATACAAGACCCCAACTGTCCAAACATTCTTTACCATGTGTCCGGGCCTAATTCAGGGGACTCCCCGTTGCATTGAGTGCTTCCAAGTCCCTGGCTTTTCCGAACCTGGAGGGGGGCTTGGCCAATCCGCAAGTGCGAGACTCCCAGACAACCACCTCTCGTGCGGTCTGAGGACGGTGGTTCGCAATTTCCATGTGTTGAAATATAAGTTAGCAGAGGATGACCTGATATAATTATGTTCTCCGATTAGCTAACGTTTGTTCCCCTTTATTTTTTGTGTTTTTTCTTTCCCTGGGTAACAGTAGCTCCTACTGTATTCTACTCCTAGGTTTTTGTTTGAGAGAGCAAGGGGGTGACTAACGCACTTGTCGATCGCGACCAAGCCCTCGCCCCATATTGAGAGCCCCATTGTTTAAGTTTGTTGCGATTGAGAGAGACTCAGTGTTTTGCGGAGATGGCCACATGTTTATTAAATTCAACCATATAGAGGTTGAAGAGGGCCTGCCGGTCCGGATAGTCCTCCGTGCGGTGTGAGGCTCGATGGGATTCGACTCGAGCAGCAGATGCCGGTGGTGTGTCGGCCCAGACATCTGGGTAGATGGATGTGATGAGCCCGATGGGATTCGACTCGAACAGAATGTCGGTGGTGTGTCTGCCCTGACATCTAGATGCATGTATGTGATCAGCTCGATGAGGTACGGCTCGAGCGGCAGATGCTGGTGGTATGTCGGCCCAGGCATCCGGCGGTGAATGGAAATGATGTGCTCGATGGGGTACGGCTCGAGCGACAGATACTGGTGGTATATCGGCCCAGCATCCGGTGGAATGCATGTGGTGCATAGATGTGGTTCACGAGTTCGATCCGGACCAGCAGGCCCCGTCCTCCGGCGATGTGACCACACAGCAGCTGGAAAGAGAAATTAGACAACCACAGCGAGGGAAACGAAGACATCAGCACAAGTAGCATAAACAATGCGCGCCCCCTGGGAAACGACGGGAGGCATTAACAACGGGTGGAGCAAGCAGCGGGTGAAGCATAAGCAGCGGGCGAAACAGAGGCAGCGGATGAAGCATAAGCAGCGGGTGAAGCAGAGGATGTGATGAGCTCGATGGGATTCGGCTCGAGCAGCAGATGCTGGTGGGGTGTCGGCCCAGGCATCGGGGGTGTGGGATGAGATGAGCACGATGGGATACGGCTCGAGCGGCAGCGCATGAAGCGGAAGATGCGGTGAGGCATGAGTAGCGGGTGAGACGAGATCGGCGGGTAAAGCGTGAGCGGCGGAGAAGCAGAAGCCGCGGGTGGAGCAAGAAGCGGCAGGGAAGCAGAACGGAGATGGAGCAATAGCGATTGGTGAGGCGAAAGCGGCGGTGATGCATAACCAGCGGGTGAGGCGTCAGTGGCGGGTGGAGCGGTAATGAAAAGCAGCGGGTGAAACAGGATAAGATGAGCTCGATGGGATTCGGCTCGAGCAGTGTGGTGTGTCGGCCCAGGCATCGTGGGTGCGGGTCGAGATGAGCTCGATGGGAAGCGGCTCAAGCGGCAGATGCCGGTGGATGTCGGCCCAGGCATAAGCAGCGCATGAAGCGGAAGATGCGGTGAGGCATGAGTAGTGGGCGAGACGTGAGCGGCGGGTGAAGCGTTAGCGGCGGATAAACAGAAGCAGCGGGAGGAGCAAAAAGCGGCAGGGAAGCAGAGGCGGCGGTAGAGGCAAAAACGTTTGGAGAGGCGGAAGCGGCGGTGATCCATAACCAGCGTGTGAGGCGTCAGCGGCGGGTGAAGCGGGAGCGGCGGCAATGAGAAGCAGCGGGTGAAGCAGAGGATGAGATGAGCTCGATGGGATTCGGCTTGAGCAGCAGATGCTGCCGGTGTGGCGGCCCAGGCATCGTGGGTGCGGGATGAGATGAGCTCGCCCATATAAAAATCCCCCTTGGTGCCACCATGGTAAAACACCACGGTAAACCATGGAAAAAAAACCGAGATATTTTGGCCGCCCATCGTGGTGTCACCATGGTGGTTTACCTTGGTGGATTACCATGGTTTTACCGTGGTGGTAATACCGTGGTGGTTTACCGAGGTGTTACCATGGTGATACCACGATGGGCGGCCAAAATATCTCGGTTTTTTTTACCATGGTTTACCATGGTGTCACCATGGTGGTATACTTTGGTTTACCGTGGTGTTACCATGGTGGTGTACTGTGGTTTACCGTGGTGTTACTATGGTTTACCGTGGTGTTACCATGGTGGTATACTGTGGTTTACCGTGGTGTTACCATGATGGTTTACTGAGGTTTACTGTGGTGTTACCATGGTGGTATACTGTGGTTTACCGTGGTGTTACCATGATGGTATACTGTGGTTTACCGTGGTGTTACCATGGTTCACCGCGGTGTTACCATGATGTTATACTGTGGTTTATCGTGGTGTTACCATGATGGTATACTGTGGTTTACCGTGGTGTTACCATGGTGGTATACTGTGGTGTTACCATGGTGGTATACTTTGGTTTACCGTGGTGTTACCATGATGGTATACTGTGGTTTACCGTGGTGTTACCATGGTGGTATACTGTGGTTTACCATGGTGCTATACTTTGGTTTAACGTGGTGGTTTACACTTGTTAACCATGGTAATTTAATGTGGTTAACCATGGCAGTTTACTGCAATATTGTAGAGAACCAAGCATATAGGTACATGTACTTAGCGGAGAACCTGCCCAGATACCAAGCACTCGAAATTGCGAAACATGACCGACGGCAATTATAACAAAGTGGCACGTTTGATTCCAATGTTGCTATGGTGTTTAAACATTGAATAAAGTACAAAACCACTCCATTGCATAGTGATAATGAAATAATCCGAATTATACATGCATTACTTTTATTAGTATAGAACCTTGATCGTGATTTTGTACTTAAATCAAAGTTTAAGTTCTCAATTTCGGGATTTCCTGTTCCCTGCATGTGCAGTAAAATTGGTCTGAATGTCCAAAAATAATTTCTTAATTTGTGTGCAATAATAGTAGGTAAACATAAATCAAACATCTTGAAACTGGTCCGGATGAAACACCAATCGATCTAGAATGCCCGATAAATAAAAAAAACTACCTTGCGATAAATCGCAAACCTTTGCGAATAGCAAACAACTTTGCAATAAGTACCGGTATATGCGATTTAGTGTAAAGGTTTTCGATTGATTACAAAAGGTTTGCGATTAATCGCAATGGTTTGTGATTTATCGCAGATATATTTTCATGCATTGGCTTGGACCTTATAAATATAAATATAATCCGACATCTTCAACAGGTCTGGGTAAACCACCAATCGATCTATAATAGCATGGTTGGGCTAAAATAGACCGATCGTTCTTTGACAGCCAGCATGCATGTGGATAAGGCGAGCAAACCTTCGCGATAAATCACAAAACAACTTTGCGAAAAATTACAAACACTTTTGCGATAACTCGCAAACCTTTACGATAAATCTCCAACATCTTTACGATGACTCTCAGACTGCACACTGGGTGATTATATTTTGCGATTTATCGCAAACATTTTTTAAATTTGTGCTACTGCCCACATAAATAATCAGTATAATGAGATCCCACCCACCACCCCATCCCGCCACCCCAAGTATCTTATGCGCCGCAGGCGCCCGTATAGAGACTACTGCCCTCATAAATAATCTGTATAATGAGATCCCACCCACCACTCCATCCCGCCACCCATAGTATCTTATGCGCCGCAGGCGCCCGTATAGAGGCTACTGCCCACATAAATAATCAGTATAATGAGATCCCACCCACCACCCCATCCCGCCACCCATAGTATCTTATGCGCCGCAGGCGCCCGTATAGAGGCTACTGCCCACATAAATAATCAGTATAATGAGATCCCACCCACCACCCCATCCCGCCACCCATAGTATCTTATGCGCCGCAGGCGCCCGTATAGAGACTACTGCCCTCATAAATAATCTGTATAATGAGATCCCACCCACCACCCCCATCCTGCCACCCATAGTATGTTATGCGCCGCAGGCGCCCGTATAGAGGCTACTGCCCACATAAATAATCAGTATAATGTGCTAAAAATTTCTTAATTTGTGTGTAAACATTATAAATCAGCCATCTTAAACAGGTCTCCGTGAACAACCTATCAATTTATAATTGAATGGTCGGGCTAAAATAGACCGATCAGTCATTCACAGCCAGATGCAAGAATGGTGAGAGGAGCAAAACTTTTGCGAAAAATCACAAACACCTTCGCGATAACACGCAAACCATTACGATAAATCTCAAACATCTTTACGATAAATCTCAGACTACATGTACGTACTGTGTGAATAAATTTTTTGATTTATCGCAAAGATGTTTGAGATTTGTCGCAAAGGTTTTTTGGCACTAATGGGCTTCTGTGAATATTATAAATCAGACATCTTAAACAGGTCTGAGTGAACAACCTATCAATCTATGCCCGGTCGGACTAAAATAGACCGATCAGTCATTCACAGCCAGATGCATGAGTGATGAGGGAGCAAACCTTTGCGATAAATCACAAACATCTTTGCGATAACACACAAACCTTAACGATAAATCTCAAACATCTTTACGATAACTCTCAGACTACGTACTGGGTGATTATATTTTGCGATTTATCGCAAAGATGTTTGAGATTTGTCGCAAAGGCTTTTCGCCGATAATGGGCTTCTGTGAACATTATAAATCAGACATCTTAAACAGGTCTGAGTGAACAACCTATCAATCTATAATTGCCCGGACATGCTAAAATAGACCGATCGGTCATTCACAGCCAGGGGAGCAAATCTTTGCGATAACTCCCAAACCTTTGTATTAGTGTGTGATAAGCAAAATACTCAAAAATTGGGAGATCATTAACTTTGGTTAATTGAAACTGTTGTTTGAAAAACACCGCTATAGCGCTCACTAGTCCTCGCTACAAGATGTTGAATAGGTTACCAGAATTATTATCACTCTCCCAAAAAAATTGCCACAGTGTTCAGTGTTTTGCTTATCGTACACTTCCAATGCGCTGTATCAGTAAATGAACAAATACTAAGATACATGTAACACAAAGAGAGTTTAATGTATTTAATATATGATAAAGTTTGGTAAAGCCATAGTTAATAAATTATTCTCCATTCGCATCTATGCGTCAACAAGTCAATGGCATTGCCTGATCACCAGACCCATTTTAATGTAGAATTTCGCTAATATGGTTTCCAGTTATGGATGAGGTTATTTCCTAGCAAAGCGGAAATGGCCGAATTGCTCAGAATGATAACCACACATGTAGCCAGACATGTTTTGATAAGAACATGAAGCATATATATATGGACATTGGAAATGGTCTACATGTTCATGTATGTATAGAGCTAAAGCTCTAATTGACCCCCCCCCCCCCCTGAACAACATTGGCCACCGATATTACCAGTAGTTGCGAATGTCGGTCATGTGACCAACTTTGAATGTTAATTAAACCGTAAACAAATCATTAATTGAAATATTGTTTTGTGTATAGTTAATATGGTGCATGGCACTGACGAAAAGCTGGACTGGGTGTTTACAAGGTGTCCATGTGAAAAATTAGTGCAGGGTACAGTGGTCGCAAAATATTATTATTTAAATAAGACTGTATAAAGATTATCTGCGCCTCTGCGGTTGCCACATATCAACCACTTGACCATGGTTGAACGGCGGTATGGTATAACCAGTGTCATTAACGCCCTACAACCTTGTTAAAGGGGGATGATTAATTAGAGCGTAGCTGTAGTACGTTACTAAAAGCTTGCGATTGATTCAGTTATAACATGTGTCCCAGAATTGGATCCGTATCTCCGAGATTATCCACCATTCCATAAATATATCAGAACAAAATCACAGCATCGCAGGCGTTTCGATCAAAAGAATAGCAGACTCCGTAACTGGGCGACATGGTTCTCAAATCACGTTTCGATGAAAATTGAAGAATATGATCAATCGTCCTTTCCACAGGTACTTGTACGTTGTAGCCATCAAACTTGTTACTGACTCATGACTGATCTGTGACGTCATAACTCTGACTAATTTCTACAGAATTGGATGTCTCGTAATCAAAGTCACCAGTGTTTGACTGTTGTGAATTAGTTGGGCGGTTTATAATGATGTGAAATTTAAGTATCTGTCTTTTGTAATTCACAATACTGTTGTGCATGCAACATGTAACCACACTGCACTCAATGACTTTTGAACTTGGTCTTCTCAGTTCACCGAAAATTATGATTTCAATAATGTTATCGCCCGTTATTTTTTCGGAGGTTATATATCATCTTGTCCCGTCCATGCACAACCATAATCCACACAGTGCTGGCAATATTCCAGGTTATTGAGAAGCCAGTTAGGTCCAATTATTAGCTAAAACAAGAAAAGTCTCCTTGAACAACAAAACGCACATGGGTCGTAAACCGGAAGAACAATTTCGGGATCCCACAATTTCGTACTATTAACCTCGTACCATAATGCCTTATTTAAGTTGTTTTCTTTGGTGTGTTTTTTGCTTGCGTGCTCTCTCCCTCTTTATCTCCCCTTTCTCTCTATCTCTCTAAGGGTGGCCATGATAGAGATTGGATAGTTGGGTAGTAGTGATAACACGGATGTATATTACTGAGATTCATTTGGACAATCAGAGCTGAACTTCGGCCATGTACTGGATGGAGTTCATGTGCAATAAGAAATCCACACACATTCTGTAAATGAGCTTTATGTGTGCCTTCAAACTAGACCACCTTGCATGCACATCATCTTATAAATATACAAATCTACGATTCTCGACCGATCGGGACGAAACTTGGTACGTGTGTGTAGTTTGACCAGGCGGTCGACGTTGTCGTATTGGCGAGCCCGTGCGGCGCCCGCTTCGCGCATGCGCAGACGAGATCTCGGAAACGGGTGGAGCTATCGACTTGAAATTTGCTATGTGAATGTATCTTGCCCCGGATACGAATGTTATCGGGTCGCCGAGCCCGTGCGACGCCAGCTTCGCGCATGCGCAGACCAGATCTCGGAAACGGGTGGAGCTATCGACTTGAAATTTGGTATGTGAATGTATCTTGCCCCGGATACGAATTTTATCGGGTCGCCGAGCCCGTGCGACGCCAGCTTCGCGCATGCGCAGACCAGATCTCGGAAGCGGGTGGCGCGATCGGGACGAAACTTGGTTTTTGAATAGCCCGGACAACGTCGGGCTCATCGGATAGTCTCATATATATTTTGAAGACCTCTGTCTGTCTGTCTGTTTGTCTGTCTGTTTGTCTGTCATTAATACAAATCTACGATTCTCGACCGATCGGGACGAAACTTGGTACGTGTGTGTAGTTTGACCAGGCGGTCGTCGTTGTCGTATTGGCGATCCCGTGCGACGCCCGTGCAGCGCATGCGCAGACGAGATATCGGAAACGGGTGGAGCTATCGACTTGAAATTTGCTATGTGAATGTATCTTGCCCCGGATACGAATTTTATCGTGTCGCCGAGCCCGTGCGACGCCAGCTTCGCGCATGCGCAGACCAGATCTCGGAAGCGGGTGGCGTGATCGGGACGAAACTTGGTACGTGTGTGTCAGGCGGTCAATATCAGCTCATCAGATTTCAGATCCGAGATCAACTTTTGACGTGCCGAAGTCAAATCTGTTTTTACGCCGTTTTGCGCTAATATATTTCAGTTCGGTGCTCACAAATCGATTCGATATAGCGCGAATAATAAATTGCCAGTCATATAATTTGCATGGTTATAATCTGTGGCGCTTCCTCTTTCCAACGATATATCACACGCCTGTGTCCGTTTAAAGTTTCTACCTTAATTATCGGGAAGAACGCAGGACCATGCTTCGGTCATCGAAAAACATTCCGTGAATCTATTACGCCGTCAAAAGATCGTGACGTGATCGCGTTTAACTCTTAACCGGCCGATGTCGCGTTAACTCATCACCGTCCGAGGTATCCGCAAATCAGACCAGATCTCGGAAACGGGTGGAGCTATCGAATTGAAATTTGGTATGTGAATGTATCTTACCCCGGACACGAATTTTATCGGGTCACCGAGTCAGTGCGACGCCAGCTTCGCGCATGCGCAGACCAGATCTCGGAAACGGGTGGAGCTATCGACTTGAAATTTGGTTTTTGAATAGCCCGGACAACGTCGGGCTCATCGGCTAGTATTATATATAATAACTACCCGATGAGCCCAACGTTGTCCGGGCTATTCAAAAACCAAATTTCAAGTCGATAGCTCTACCCAGCCCGACGTTGTCCGGGCTATTCAAAAACCAAATTTCAAGTCGATAGCTCCACCCGTTTCCGAGATATGGTCTGCGCATGCGCGAACCTTGCGTCGCAAGGGCTCGGCGATCCGATAAAATTCGTATCCGGGGCAAGATACATTCACACACCAAATTTCAAGTCGATAGCTCCACCCGTTTCCGATATCTGGTCTGCGCATGTGCGAAGCTTGCATCGCACGGGCTCGGCGCCCCCATAAAATTCGTATCCGGGGCAAGATACACTCACATAGCAAATTTCAAGTCGATAGCTCCACTCGTTTCCGAGATATTGTCTGCGCATGCGCTGCACGGGCGTCGCACGGGCTCGCCAATACGACAACGACGACCGCCTGGTCAAAATACACACACGTACCAAATTTCAAGTCGATAGCTCCACCCGTTTCCGAGATCTCGTCTGCGCATGCGGGAAGCGGGCGTCGCACGGGCTCGCCAATACGACAACGTCGACCGCCTGGTCAAACTACACACACGTACCAAGTTTCGTCCCGATTGGTCGAGAATCGTAGATTTGTATTAATGACAGACAAACAGACAGACAAACAGACAGACAGACAGAGGTCTTCAAAATATATATGAGACTGGCCGATGAGCCCGACGTTGTCCGGGCTATTCAAAAACCAAATTTCAAGTCGATAGCTCTACCCAGCCCGACGTTGTCCGGGCTATTCAAAAACCAAATTTCAAGTCGATAGCTCCACCCGTTTCCGAGATCTGGTCTGCGCATGCGCGAAGCTGGCGTCGCACGGGCTCGGCGACCCGATAAAATTCGTATCCGGGGCAAGATACATTCACATACCAAATTTCAAGTCGATAGCTCCACCCGTTTCCGAGATCTGGTCTGGGCATGCGCGAAGCTTGCGTCGCATGGGCTCGGCGACCCGATAAAATTCGTATCCGGGGCAAGATACATTCACATAACAAATTTCAAGTCGATAGCTCCACCTGTTTCCGAGATCTCGTCTGCGCATGCGCGAAGCGGGCGCCGCACGGGCTCGACAATACGACAACGTCGACCGCCTGGTCAAACTACACACACGTACCAAGTTTCGTCCCGATCGGTCGAGAATCGTAGATTTGTATTAATGACAGACAAACAGACAGAGGTCTTCAAAATATATATGAGATTACAATGTGAACAAAACTGTAATGTGCCTTGGCCCCTCTTCACATCTATTTAAATAATATTTTTATACTTTTCAGAAGACTATCCAAGGAAGGTTATATTTTTGTTTCTTTGAATAAATGTTATTAAAACTTTATTTCATGTCTACTTATTTACTTATTGATGGTTGTCAACAACACTGAAACAATTAATTTGACATTTCAAATAATTATTTGACAAAAGTATATTTAAAAATCAATTTAGTATACAAACACTGATACAAATATTTAGTTCACACATTACACTCATGCATCAACTAACTGTATCACTATGAGTAAAGAGACTGTCATGAAGTATAAGAATTATTGTAATATTCTGTCATGAGTTGTTAGCTGATATTGTCAGACTGCATTAAGTTCACCCTACCCTAGAGCTATCTGAAGTATTTTTGTATTGATCTACACCGTGAACTAGACAATTTTCAATATAAAAACTGCCAAGCAAGCTGAAACAGACACAATAAAAATAATTGCGCGCAAAAAAAATCAATGAAAATTTTGGGACCCACCCCCACAATATTCACTATTTTTCCATTTTATATCAACTTATGGGGGTAATTATAACAATATTGAATGTATTAGTGCTCCTCATATTGCAACAAGCCACAACATATAAACAAATATGTTTAAAACAGTTGAAAATATGTCAATGAAAAAAAAATGCAAAAAGGTGGTCACAAACTGTTTCCGGCCTCGGGTAAATGCCCACCCCCCCCCCCCACCTCATGTCTCGTAAAAAGAATTCGCCCCCCCCCCCTGGTTCACCATGAAGTTTTCAAGATGGAATTCAAGGCCATACTCATTATGTATGGCGAAAATCTCCGAAACAAAACCATTTACTGGCCGACGGAAGAGGCTAAAAGATGTGCCTTAAATAAGAACAGTTTCATGGGTATGTTTTTCTGGAGGAAGATTAATCAGACTTCCGACGAAATATAACTTCCGCATGTGAATTTCCCTCTGAATTGGAAGAAGTCCGACTGAGCCAAGAGTGAGGTTGGTAATTGCTCACATCCGCAGAGTGTTATAGGCAACACTACAGTCTTCAGAAGATGACACATTGTCAAGGGTGTTACACATTTGAGTAGTGCATTGCCGGTAAGAGAAGAAATTTTTCCTCATTTTTGAGGACACTGTGGAGGCACGAGACGAGTAGTGTGATAACTTATTCTGGAGAAGACCGAGATGGGTACATTCCTTCTCTTCTCGTATGACACTCTCTCTAATCTCCCATTGTCTGTCCGAACGGTTGTAGTGAGATTTGCATTCATTGAAAACAACAATGAGACTCTTCGTGCAAGAAAACTTGAATCGCTATTGGACAATATATGCGTGGCACGTGCTGATAAGATTGTCTCAGCCGGACTTGACGAGACAAAGAAGGGCTATGTCATCGGCTGTGGTCGATGCAACACATGACACTGAGTTGATATTCATGCCGACACGTGAACCACTCTATTGAATCAACAAATAAAGATAAGGTAAACAGAGGGGAAAGAACTGCACCCTGTCTTGTTCCTTGTCGAGTGTGAAATTTGTCAGAAATTTTTCCGTAGTATAAAACAATGATCGCAGTGTCAGTGTGCATATTTGAGAGAAGTCTTATGAATTTACTCGGAAATCCAAGTTTCATAAATTTGAATAATAGTCCAATGTGCCAGACTCGATCAAACGCTTTTTGTGAGTCCAAGAATGCAACAAACATTTTTGTGTCGTGATCTCTGGCATATGAAATGGCTTCTTGAAGTATAAACGACGTCATATTGCAGCCTACACCTTTTTGGAAACCGTTTTGTAGTGTACTCGGAACATGTTTGAGGTAGTTGCTGCAAAGTATTCGTTTCAGGGTGATCGCCTCGAAAAGTTTGTAGATAACTGGTAGCAGGGTAATTACTCGGTAACTGTCTGGTAATCTTGCTGACTTTGGGTGTCTCTTATACAATGGAATAACGACACCTAATTTATTTTCTTGAGGGATATAATCGATTTGCATAATAGCGTGGAACAGGACATGTAAACATTCCAATACGACTTCTGAACCATTTTTCAAATGTTCATTAACAATCGAGTCATGTCCTGGTGCCTTATTTGTTTTACAACTCTAAATGCACACAACGTATTGAATACGTATAACTTACGAAGAGCCGACAACGTTATCGCACGTTCGTCGGCTAATCGTAAAATACACACAAATATGTGTTAAAGTGCAGACTAATTCACCACCTTCGTGTATTCAAGAATATGAATCACACCAAAATTAAGCACAGTCCACGCTGGAAATTTAGCATCGAAAAAATTTAAATTCTTCCATCTAAAACATAATTACGTGTTGGACTCTGTCATTTTAAGAATATATAAGTATTACACGCAGACACACAAAGTCTCAGGTTAAAATTTTGAAAAATAAGTGTTTTATCGACATAAATCGATTTGAATGGCAAATCCTATAACGTCATTACACGTTCGTCGTGTATTCGTAAAATATACATAAATATGTGTTAAAGTGCAGACTAATTCACCACCTTCGTGCAATCAAGAATATGAATCACACCAAAATGAAACGAATTGTATACGGAATGTGCAGATATAAGCTGACATGTGCATATCATTCCCCAAATGCTTCAATATCATGACAATCTATTAGTTATTATAACAAAACCCCAGTGTGTTCGCAACGCCGCGATATAGGCAACGTGGCCAACATCCTGACAGTTGGTTTGTGGTTCCGTGAGCCCGATAAACAGAACTAAGTCGTTTCATACTTACCTGGCAGAGGGCGAACCGTGATCCAAAAGGCGGTGGCCCCTATTTACTAAGATTTCTATGATGACCTGATGAATTTGTGATTTTGCTGAACCAGACGAGAAGAAAAGGTTAGTTTGCTGTTTTGCTTTGTTGACTATTGGACCATGGAGATTTCCACGTCTATTTTGGGCCGGACGCCATTACACAAAAACTTGTTGTTTATCTGCTCGGAGATCAAGTTAACATTTCGACCATTGAAGCGGTTTGCCGCAGTGAGCGGCCTAACGCGTGGACAGTTGTCTTCGCTACCGAAGAACAGGCTGAAGAAGCTTTGTGTTTTCAACCGATAGAATGCGACGGCTACACACTGTTTTTCCATGGACTGAATACCGACGTGGCGATTGTAAAAGTGCACCGATTGCCGTATATATTTACGGTGGACGGTTTGCGCTCATTGTTCGCGGATTTCGGGGAGGTGCTGCACCACAGATTTCTATCGGAAATCTACGGCGACCATTCGATATACACAGGAGTGCGGGAGGTGGTGCTTTGTAATAGAGGCAGAGACATCCCCTATTTTCTAGACTACGGCGCAGGGAAGGCCATGGTGACGATGGCGGGAAGGAAGCCTGCATGCGTACGTTGCATGCAGGTGGGGCACACGGCAGGTGCAAAGTGCAAATTTGTTAGTTCTAGTGAAAGTGCCGCAACGCAGACAGACGTTGCGGCACCAGTGGTTTCCGTCAGGGACGTGGCCAGTGCGACCGTGGTCACCCCTATGATGTGTATTGGTACACAAGTGGAAGTTAATGATATTCCACCTCAGCAGCAGGAGCAGATGGAGGTCACTGTTGAACAGAAACCTCCCTCTGTTTCTACTTCTGTTATTTCCGCTTAGAGAAAGGTCGACCAGAGGACGGAGCGCCTGAAAAACATACCAATTCGATATCAGGCAACAACTATCTTCGGGCCTTTCAAGGACATAAAAGGATTTCAGAATGAGTGGGATCAATTCGGGGCCAAGAAGAAGAGAGACCCTCCAAGTTATAACACTTATGTATCAATCATTAAAGCAGCGTTGAAGGATGGAATCCAATCCATCAGTACGAAAGAGAAAGTCGAAGTTTTCTATTACCAACAACGTTACCAACAAAGTCTCAGTGATCATACAATGACAGACGAGGACATCAATGTTCTCGATGGCATTGGATAATTTTCAAAATTGTGTAAACTGTATATTAACTGTTTAGATAAGACCCGGACCGCCCTTAGATTATGGAATAGCTTATGATTTCAGTGGTATCGACCTTGGCCTCCAACTGATTTTCTCCACCTGATTACGACTACAACTTACCTCGATTTATACTTACCAATTAGTCTTGTTTCTATTTTCTTTGCTCCATTTCTCTCTCTCCACTTTCTTTTGTCTTGTTTTCCATTCTTTTTGTCTTGGTGTCTTTGATGCTTTTCTTCTCTTCTCTGCTTAGCTCCATTTCTCTTATTATCTACATTTACTGTTCCTATTCTCTTTGAAATTCACTCCATTTTCTTATATATATTTTTCTCGTGTATTATCATAACTTTGTATTATAATCTTCGTTTAATTTTTCATCAAAGTTATAAAGGAAAAGATGACCCGAAAAGAGGCCGAGTGCCCACGTTTTTTTATTTATTTATTGTTTTAAAGGGTCCACCCCGACGATGATGATATGGTTTTTTGGGGGTGAGTGAATGCTGAAATTGGAACGGTTTTGGCAGAGGACCAGTTGGTTTGTGGTCCGTGCACCCGATAACCATCACTGAGTCGGTTTTAGGGGGAAAAAAAAAGAAAAAAAAAAAAAAAAAAAGAGTCGTTTCATAAAAAAAAATGAATGAGTACTCAGCATGTCTGTCTGCCCGTCCGTTCGTCCGAGATGGTTTCTGATTGATAACTTCAGTATTAGTTAACTTATTCGAATGTGACATAACATCACAACATCAAGATACACAGAACGGGTCGAATGACTCTTAGTTCCGGATTATATCAAAAGTTATTTTACTGCATGGCAATCCATCCCTTCTGTATCATATTCGTACCGTATTGGGCGGAAGTGATTGTCCAATAGAGTTTTGAATTCTGCTAGCGTTTGCGATTGTACAATATAATCAGGCAGGGCATTCCAGCTGGAAACAATTCGGTTGCAGAAGAAGAACATCCCGATATCCTTCGATGATCTCGAATATGCCAATTTCACAGTGTTACCTCTTGTTCGGGTGTACTCTGCTCGCTTGAACAGTTTACTCTCGTCCACGTTGTATAACTCATTCTGGTATTTGTATGTCTCTATCATATCACCTCTGAATCGGCGATATTTCAAGGACATCAAACCGAGGTTTATCATTCTGTCTCTATAACTTAATTTTCGAAATCTCGGCAGGGGGGGGGGGGGGTGAAAAAATTTCTTCCGGCACGTATGCCGGGGTGTGGGTGGGTGGTCAAAGCCACCAACAAGCAATTTTTTCCGCCACTAAAAAAAAAAATCCTGCTTTTTTTTAGTGTTTTGGCAATGAGTTGGGCTTCAAAACCACTTTGAATCAGTTTGAATGAGAGAAATAATGTAATTCTAACTGGTAAACTGACTGCAGGCAGTTATCGTGTTGTATTTTGTTGCAAATTTTGAAATCCAAGATGGCCGCTGGCAGCCATGTTTTTTTGGCCGAATGACCTCAAAATTACTCATTCCTATTTACATGTCCATGTTAACATCCATGATAAATAGTATGCACAGAAATTCATATACAGCTGTTTACAGTGAATTTCCCCCCGCAAATCTCTGTTTTAGTGTTAAAAGGGGGGTGGGTGTAAAAAAAATGGTCGGAAAAAACTGCCGAAAACGAAAAAAAATTTGGCGGTGGGGGTGGGTGGGTACAAATAATGATCGAAAGGGAAAAAATGCCATACGTGCCTGAAAAAAAATTCCGACCCCCGACCCCCGGCCTGATCTCGGCACCATTTTTGTTGCTCGCCTCTGCACCCGTTCAATGGTTATGCTTCTGTTCTTCTGATGAGGGTTCCAAGCCGTATTACAATGTTCCAGTATTGGTCTCACCATAGACCTGTACAAGTAGCTAAATATATCTAGTTCTAAACTGACGAAAGTTCTCCTGATTATGCCCAGAGTTCTATATGCGCGACTACACACACTGTTAATATGGCAATCAAACTTTAGTTGCGTATCAATAGACATGTCCGTGATATTTCTACAATGCGAGAGTTGGAGTATAGTAGATCTTCAATTATACAAATATTCGCCTTTATCACATTCTGGTGAATGTAATGATCAAAAATGGTCAACTCGGGACGGGTACCTTGAAAAACAAAAATTAATGGATCGACCAAAGCCATGGGACCAATCCCGCCAGTGGTGGGCTAATCTGCTAGTCTGATATATTACGCACATTTGAAGCAGTGTATTCTGAGTTATTGACAGTATTTTATTGGACCACGTGGTCTCTCTGTTTGTTGTGCAGAAATTGTATTGCCGATGTGAATCGGAATCAGTTCGATTTGAATTAATTCCTCTATCTATTTGAGTAAATAGCGCATATAATAAAAAGAAAACCTTCGTGTTTTGAGTGAATACCGGAATTACCTCATTCGTGGTCACAGTGAGACACTGGAATCATCACTCGTGATGATTCCAGTATCTCACTGTGACCACTCATGAGATACTTCCTGTATTCACCCAAAACACGCAGGTATCCTCTATGTATAATAAGTTAAAAAAGCCATGATAAACTATGAGAAAAGATGAGAATGGATTTTTTTTCAGTGCAATTTTTGTCCTCGACCAAAACCGGACCCACCCCATGGTTTCAACTGTTAAATGAAGAAATTGTGGACAAAAATTAAGATATAGAGCCCCCTCACTTGTATAAGGCTATAGCATGCACTACTATATGAATCTGATTGTTTCGATTCATTTTGAAGCTGTAATTTGTCTTAGAAATTATTTTGGAAAAAAATTGCATGACATCAGAAAAAATCTGCATTCTGTTTTACGACAGAGGACTATCACACGTATAGTTTAACCAGTTCGTAGTTAGCAATGACGACAAGCTTAACAGTATAGTGCGAGAATCCTTGGAGAACCAGTATAAGCAAGCATGGCAAACTAGTATTTCATCGATGAGTAAATGTAGAATATATCGTATTATAAAGACACAATTTGGCGCAGAAAAATACCTGTCTGTTTTGAACGCTTCAAATGTAACGACTCTGGCAAAATTCAGATGTGGGAGCCACCACTTGCCCATTGAAATCGGCTCATGGAACGACACGGCAACTGATGCGAGAATTTGTACTCTGTGCGACAAAGGGTTAATCGGGGACGAATTTAATTTTATAATGGAATGCCCAGAAATGAATTCCACGAGGAGGAGATTTCTACCAACCCAACAAACTGAACAGTCAAATTCCCATAATTTCAAAAAGTTGATGAACCCCTCTGATGTAATAATTATAAATAAACTGTGTCCGTATCTCAGATACATACTTAAAGTTGGATCACCGAAGAATAAGCCCAACTATATCCATTAATTGTATTATTATTCTCACATGAACCCAGATCTTATTTACATACATGTCTATATATTATGATGTTTGTATGTATATGCTAAATCTGTTTACACCAATGACATGTGTATATTATATTTTGTTTTCTACATGAACGGTTCTCATGCCATAATATGGTTAGAACATTAAAGCATTGAATTGTGAATTGAATAGTCCTGCAGTGTAAACAATTAATTGCATCGCTCTATATATAGAATCAGCGTGGAATGATTGGAATCGGACGTTCTTCTGCGTCTTCTTTCTCTCAAATTCGTTTTAAAAATGCCTTCTACCTGTTGTTTATTTGATATATTGTAAGTTATTCAAATATATTAATCTGTTGGAATAGGTAGTAGAACAACATCAGTTCAGAGTCGATGCGTTAGTTGAGTGAAATGACCCCGCATCCATTGACTTTGACATGTGCATGTTGCTGGTGTGTTTTGAGAAATCATATGTACACCAAATGAGGATATATGCACAACATCGTCCGATTTTTATGACATAAACTGAATGGGTGCAGGACGTTTCGGCACCTGGTATTCTGGACGTTTCGGCACCTGGATTTTCGGCACTTGGTTGTTTCGGCCCAGGTACTTGGACGTTTCGGAACTTCATCGAAGACGTTTCGGCACTTATTTCATTTTCTTTTCTTTTCACATATAATATTGTCTTTGATGTTGCATTTATATTCGTCGTTTGTTATGATTCGGTATAGTACATACTAAATCGAATCCGCAAAATAAGAAGCCTTGAAGTGAACATTCGGCAGGTCAACGGGGACCGTTGTAAAAGGCGCCTTTAGAAAACATGCCGATATCGACGCCCCTCCTGTCAGTCGTCCCAAACCATCCAACGTTGTTAGAAACATCAATCGCATGCGACAAGCACAACGACCAGATGACCCTGCCACAAGCGGTCACAAGCCGTGTTCAGGAAGGTTCAAGACGTCGGCCTTCATATGTGTAAAACAGATTGTTTTTTAAATTATATTACATTTAAATTAAATTATAAAAAAAACAATTAAGTTCTTTATAACATATATCACATTTTATTGAAATAAAGAATTAAAAAAAACAAATTTAGTGCCGAAAAGTCCAAAGTGCCGAAAAGTCAGGTGCCGAAACGTACAGGTGCCGAACGGCAACCCCAGTTGCGAAACGTCCAGGTACCGAAAAGTCTAGCACTGAATCGTGTTACAGTTATACATGCATGCTGCTATCTCTTAATAGAGGAGCGGCCAAATCCAAAAAGAGCCTTAGTTTTCGAGATACCCCTACCCTCGGTAGAACAAGTTGAAATCAACTTTTTCTGGAAGGTAAACATATATAATTTATGAAAATGATTCTTGGCCTTACTGGAATTGGTGGCAGCTATGTATGGTAAGACTATTTGTGAAGGTACCCTACCGAAAAATTAGCCTGTTTTCAGCGGTTGACCAGCTATACACCATTGGTTAAAAGTTAATCACATCACCAAAAACAGAACGTTCTATTTGTTATTTTGGGGTACATGGTGATACTAGATTGGAACGTTGTTATTTGATTCTGGTTTGTTTGAGATTTCACGACGTCATGGTGGAGAATGTAACGTTCTGCGTCAAAAAATCATGACGATTCAGATAAACTGTCGCCCGTCAACTCTATACAAAACTAGCACGCTGGATTGAGCTTATCTTGTCATATATATTTCGAAAGACTGGAATATGTTCTACCGGGAGTTATTAAATTTATTTTCCTGATCCTACAAATATTTCAATAATAGGCAAAAACTTAACCCTCCCACAATGTCATAAAATGCTAAGTATAGCCATCGCCGGGGATTAGATACCAGAATGATAGAATAGCGCGTAGTATTTCCTTTTATTTAGTGTAGAACACACATAACAAGCGTAAAATGCGAATTTCCAACCATATGCACTATTAGGAGAGTATCTAAATCCAAGATGGCGTCCAATATGGCATTCAGTTTTTATTTTAAGACTAAGTGAAGCGACATACGAAAAATCCAGAAAAGGAACATCCCCAGTGGTAAAATGTATATTATTTTAATGACCATATATAATAGCATTTCATATGAAACATTAGTTTTACCAATAATTCATCTTATCAATTGGTAAAATAATAGTCAAAAATATATTCCGCCAGTCAATGTCATAAAATTCGAACTAAAGTTGTCGCCTGGGATTGGAACCATGAATGATCGCATAATGCGCAGTATTTTGTTTTATTTAATGTAGAATACACATGCAAATTGACCAGAGAAAATTGCCATCCATATTTGTTATTAGAAGAGTATCATAATCCAAGATGGCGTTCAATATGGCGGCCAATTTTAAAACTTAGTGAACGGCATACGACAAATACAGAAAAGGAACGTCCCCAGTGGTATATTATATATCATTTTACTGGCTACATAGAATATAAAGTTATTATACAATGTTGTGTACAGTATGTGTTTTTCTTGTACGAGTCCAGGTTGTGGTGGAAAGTCATATTGGACGAGACACGCCAGTGTCGAGTCCAATATGACTTTTCACCACAACCTGGACGAGTACAAGAAAAACTCATACTGTACAGAACAGTGTATAATGACATTTTTATTATCCATCTGTATGTTTATCCAAATTTTGGAAATAAAACTTATGTGGTTATTTTTGGTATTTGTCGGCACTTAATTCTCTATAAAAGCCTGTACCGTATATTGATCATCAGAAAGCATGATTTGGAAAAGTAAACACGAATGTGAGAAAAAAAACTCAATGCGGAAGTGAAACGTCTGCTAAAATCCATCAATATTGCGCGCGCATCACAATTTCACCGATGCATTTCGCAATAGAGTTAATTCGTGACGTCACGGAGTCCAATATGAAAAGTCATATTGTACAGTCGGTAGTCCAATATGACTTTCGGGAGTCCAATATGACTTTTTCCAGGACTATCACGTGGCGGCTTTTGCCCAATCTGAAATGGTGTTAGTTAAGGGATGGATAATAATATTTCATATCAAACATTAGATTCAGCATTAATCCATATTATCACTTGATGAAATAATTAGACAAAAACACTTAACCAGACCTACAGTCAGAAACATCCACACAAATGGGCCGCTGGAGATTGTAGTACAGGCCAAAAAGAAATGAGCATACATTTTTGATTTCATTTGTGCTGAATACGATAAAGAAACAAAAGTTTGAAGTCACGCCCACTATTGCGCCATAATGGCGGCCAACATGGCAGTTAAGTTTAATATCAACACTTTGTGAACAACTAATACAATATGCGGGCAAAGAACGTCTCATATGGTATTACGTATGCGATGTATTAGCTAGAATGTGTGTTTCCATTATTAAATGGCAATCAACATATATGTTATCTTCAATGAGCAACAGTTGCTTTTATCAATCATAAAAACTACATGGCTCTGATAGCCAACCATTCAATTAACGTTCAGTGACTAAAGGTCAAACATGACTCCAGTGACGACATGTTCATAGAAACATAGAGACAGATGGATATTAGAAATACATTTATAATTCCCACATTTTCATTGAATATGAGTCATACAATGTGAACCTATGCATTTACAGCATGCAATGGACACTTGAGCATGGCATGTCCACTTTTTCTTGAGAAACACAAAGGACCCTACTGGGTGAACAAGAACACAACACTATATGCCAGTGATTTTGAGTTGATTACATCACTCTGATTTACACTCATTTACTTGTATCCCCCTAAAACACTAGATCAACGACGAAGGTGTTATGAATCCCGATCAGCAACACTGATATGAGGTCCATGTTAAGTGAAAATAACTTTCGAATATCTGTGCCAGTTTGGGGGTAGGTGGTTTATGTGTGGACTGAGTATATTGATTCCGCGGTAAGATCGGCGCTGTCTTTCCGCCACCCATCAGAATACAATGTATGTCGTGATATGGCCTAGTCGCCATAGACTAAACCATAAACACAATTTGAATATCTATATATCAAGACTAATGACTAGTGTTTATTGTGAATTGCCTTATGCCTGTCACCATTTCAATTGTGTTTATATTTGCTACTAGCCTACAGTTTTTCATTACTTACCATTTTATCCATTTCAAATGCCACCTGACTCAAAAGAACCGTGGACAAAACAACTTTTTTTAGTGACATTCTGGTTTGCTAGTGAGTTGCGTGATTGTGAATATAATCTAACGGCAATCATAAATGGAACACTAACGTGCACGTTCAGTGAGATTATCGCACTATCACCTATGTATCAATAAAATGTATTAGCATGAGAGATATTACTACACATGTAGTCCGGACCCACGTCCCTAAGAACTAATACAGATATGCTATCCACCAGAGATATAGAAGATTCAATTTAATTAGTCTAGCCAGGGAACTCAATATCTTCTGTTTGTAACATATATGAATCCGATTGACATTCACAACAATTTAACTAACATATTAGTCGAGACTAAAATATCAATGAACGGAAAAACATGCACATCAATCAACATATGGCGAGACCAACTTATATGCATAGGTATGCGGTGTTATTCTCTTATTTCACGCTGAGCCGAAACTCGGACGATTATACAAACCAGCAACATCTAGATCACTATAACGCATATTTTCTTGCGCCAGTCCATGCTGGACGCAAGTAATGTTTTCGGCTCGGATGTCTGTTTATCCTTCCTTCCTTCCGTGAATATGTTACGCCATACCGGAAGTACATACTGTAAAAAATGAACACGCGCTAATATGAAATGGTTGAATCAATTGTAATTTAAATCCACATATATACTTAATTTGCATTGTTTTCTGGTTTTATTTTGGTAATAAATCGTTCATAAATGAACAATATTGAAAAATTTCTAAAAGTTGAAAAACTTCAAAAATTTCAAAAGTTTCAAAAATTTTAAAAATTAAAAAAAATTAAAAAACTTCACAAATTTCACAAATTTCAAAAAACTTAGTCATTTTTATAGGCGCCAAATTAACATCCAAGATGTATACCCTTATAAACTGCGGGTCAGTCCTAGTAACGCGCACGTCAACGCGTTTGAAGTTTTCAATGCGAATGTCACTTTAACATTATCCCACAGTGAGTGCCTAGTGTTACTTTAACATTCATCCATAGTGAGTGCCTTGTGTCACTTTAACAATCATCCCCTGTGAGAGCCTATTGTCCCTTTAATATTCGAATACTGAGTGCATTTTGTCCCTTTAATATTCAGGGCGGAAGCTGCCCATCGTTCAGCGAGGTAATCACGTGATATACATGTAGATAATACATCGTTCACATGGAGAGACTTCGTTCAGCGAGCGCAGTGTGTCACTTTAACGTTCAAGACTGAAGCTATCCCCATCAAGGTCCTCACGTAATATACATGTAGATAATACACCATGCATAGGAGTGGCCTAAATCTCATAGTTGGTTAACAGGTAAAAAACACTACCAATATGTCTCGCCTGTAATTAGATCGGATAGAGTTATCGTTCCTAATATGCAGCCAACTGGTGTCCATATCATCATAACAGGGATATTATGTCCGTACACACAACTATTTCAGCGATGGATGAACAAAGATTTGATATCTAGATTTTTGTTATCGATCTCTCAAACGAGGGGCCAGCACCCGTGGTTCAAACTGTGATGGGCGCAAGTATAGGCAGCTCCAATGAGTGCATTCTAGTTATAACCTATTTTTACGCTGATTGCATTATATGGACATTGTGTTATGCCATTAAAGAGCATTTTGTGTGTGTGTGCGATGATGATTTCCGTGTTACGTTAATAGGCAGTTACTATGATGTGTGAACTTTGATTGCTCGTTGACTCATATCCCACTTTCCCAAAACCAGAGATCGATTAGATATCTTATTTGCTGTATTTCAAAATGTATGCTATTTTTGTCTTTTGCGTTACTGCATATAACAACAGTTAGTGATTCTGTTATTTAATGTTTCATTTGGCCAAAACTATTGCAAGGCTCTCTGAAAATGTTGGTGGAAATTCAAAAGGACATGTTAAGGAGGACTGCTCATTCAAGACTATCACAATATATTAATAGTGATATGATAGTCATATGGTAGTATTGAACATTACAACATCACTTCGTATCGCATCGAGTGCATGATTATTTGTAACGGTTAATGACCATCCTCTATTATTACCAGTTGTCTACATATTGTGAGTGCTTACTTACTTAACGTCTCAAAATGACATAAAATTGTCAAACAATAGTCAAAATGCGCACTGGAGATCGATACACGATACACGATTCAGCAAATTAAACTATTTAAGTCATTCTCGGAATTTCGCTAAGTGTTTTTTATTTTGGTTGGTTTGTCTTTCTCCAAATATTTGATATAAAGTTCCTTATAATTGCTAAACAATACAACCTAAACATTCAACAAATGCAAATTTCCATCCAGTATTAATCCTTGCGTCATAGCTAAGGGTATGACATTTGGAACGTGATGTAGGATACTACCAAACCAATGGCAACATGAAAGACACGGTTGACCCGCCCGTAGGGAGCTGGTCGATAGTTTATTAAGTTTATTTGAGACAGTCATGTCAAAGGTTTATCTGAAAAAAATGTTGTCTTACCACCATCACTCAAACACAACATTTCGACGTCTAATATAAACACACACTCGAAACAATATATCGCTTCAAACTGCCGATTGATACATTTTGACCGGCTTTCGTATTCATTGTTCGCAACGTGTTGACATTATAATTAGACGTCATGTTGGATTTTGATTGTCTCCTAAGACCAGATGTGGATGCAAATTTGACATTTTATGTTTCTTCGTTGTATTCAACGCAAAGTAATTGCTAACGATTTGCTTAATTCTTTGCATTCTGGACTATAGTCACAAGTGCCGCCATTATGTGGACGTTTGTGACTGGGTGGTGGTTAAGTTTGTGTTTACTAATTCTCCATCTGATAAGATGGACTAATGGTGAAACTAATGTTACATATGAAATATCGTCTATGTAGTCACTTCAATGATATACAATGCCACAGGGGATGTCCCCTTTATAGTTCGTCCGTATATCCGTTCGCTAAGTGGTACAATTAAAATTGGACGCCATATTGGACGCCATCTTGTAGTTTCATTCTCTTCTAATAGTGAATATTGATGGAAATTCATACCTGTCACTTCGTATGTGTGTTCTACATTCAATAAAACAAAATACTGCGCATCATGCTATCATTCGTGGTTCCAATCCCAGGCGATAACTTTATTTCAAATTTTATGACATTGGATGGAGGGATAAATTTTTACCTATTATTTTACCAATTGAAAAGATGTATTAATGGTCAAATTAATGTTTGATATGAAATGTTATTCTATGTAGTCATTACAATAATATAGATTTGACCACTGGGGATGTTCCTTTTCTGGATTTTTCGTATGTCACTTCACAAAGTCTTAAAATAAAAACTGACCGCCATATTGGACGCCATCTTGGATTTTGAAACTCTTCTAATAGTGAATATTGTTGGAAATTCGCATTTTACACTTGTTATGTGTGTTCTACACTAATTAAAATCAAATACTACGCACTATTCTATCATTCTGGGATCCAACCCACGGCGATGGCTATACTCAGCATTTTATGACATTGGGGGGGGTTAAGTTTTTGCCTATTATTGCAAGATTGGTAGGGACAGCATAATAAAGTTCATACCTCCTGGTAGAAAATACTCCAGTCTTTCCAAACATATATGATGTGATAAGCTAGGTCGAGCGTGCTAGTTTTGTATAGAGTTAACGGACGACAGTTTATCTGAATCGTCATGATTCTTTGATGCAGAACGTTACATTCTCTACCATGACGTCGTGAAATCTCAAACAAACCAGAAAAAATAAGAACGTTCCAATCTAGTATCACCATGTACCAAATAATAACAAATAGAATGTTCTGTTTGTGGTGATGTGCTTAACTTTTAACCAATTGTGTATAGCTGGTCAACCGCTGAAAACAGGCTAATTTTTCGGTAGGGTACCTTCACAAATAGTCTTACCATACATAGCTGCCTCCAATTCCGGCAAGGCCAAGAATCATTTTCATAAATGATATGGATTTATCTTCCAGAAAAAGTTGGTTTCAACTTGTTCTACCGAGGGTGGGGGTATCCGACCACTTTTGGCATTTGGCCGCTCCTCTATAAGTCTCCAAACTAAATAGAGGCTGCACGAGGATGCAATAAAATTATGTAATGACACAGACCGGGTACGTACAGATGTGATTCCTGTCAATTCTCGAGTTATAAATAAATAAATGTGGCGGTGAGACAAAATGCTAATTTTTTACCATTCATAGGTCAGCTGTCCGGCGAATATTTTATTCAAATTTACCAATGTCATTATTAATTATAATCTGAGTTAAGTGATCTGTAGCTTCTGTGAGGTGTTTTATATTTTTATTAACCTCTATGAAATACGCTGTGTAAAAATCCGATAGAGGACACCATCCTGGGGCCTATACTATAGATTTACAATAGCCGTGTTTCTCCACGTGGACAAACTGTCGAATACTATGGATACGATAAATTACAAGTGTGTGCGATTCCCCGTCATTTACAAGAACAGATAAAATCCAGTACTATATGGATATCCGTTTATCTGCGCGTGGATGCGAACGCTTGTTAATGGGTAAAGGGAAGTTATTGTTGGATATAGTAAAGCCTATACATATATATTTGAGTCAGTAACTGTTGGCGGGTGGTTTAGTTGATGTATAAAGATACATCTATGTTTTATCCCACATTGATTGCCTATTAGAGTGGAATATAGGGAATTCAATGTACGCATAAAGTGATACCCCACCCAACTATTCATATATGAACCCACATATCCCATGGATATCAGCTGGCTCCGCCTCTGTTATTGCTACTACATGTACTTAATTACTGAGTCACCTACACGTGGTGATTATATGGTGTCAGATTGAGCATGGAAACATTTAACTGGATGTCGTATACAAATGATTTCGATACATTTACAATTGAATTGCCGGAGATAACAGACAGATAGAAATATTTCCAAGTTAAAAGGGTGAAAATATATATTTCAAGTATATTTTCCAAAGGGTCGGTGTAACTTTTTGTTTAAGGAGAAACTCAAATTTAACAACCAAAATTACACTCTATATAGGAAAACATCATACTAGTGGTATAAATTATAATTTGCAGTTACATTAGCTGGAAAATAGCCATTGTAATGAGTACAACCTATTATTCAGTCTTAATTGTCAAATTCAGTGCCATTTTCTACCATGGAATCGCGGTAACATTCACGTATAAGGTCTCCGCTGACCGAGTGCAACTCCATCCCTGAACCATATATTATTTCCGAGTCCGGAAAACTATATTTTCACCCCATTCGGTTGAAATTCTGCAATGGTTACTCAAGATTTCCAACTGTTATAAATCTCCAACCGATCGAAACTTCTCAACTAATTGCCATTTAACTCCATAATTCAATCATCACAAACTTCGGGACGAAGATTATTGTGATGCGCCAACACCCATTGAACGTCCCTGCATGACATTCCCAATTGTTGAGTATTTTGATGAGAATCGCCCCCGTCACAACATAATTTATGTGCAAACCCTTATTTATCAAAGCCAATTTGTCTATGTTTATGAACCCCATCTCAAAGTATATCTATCTACGCCCATGCGTAATTTGAACCCATCATCCCAATATGACTACGATTTTATTGACCCGGTGAAACTTCGCACGCAAGAAAGGGTTAATGCATGAGTGCGCAATACACAAAGCGATAATCCGACATATCGACATTCGCGCGCCTTTCATTAATTCGGATTATGCATCTTTAATAGAGATGACAAATATAAGAAATTATTTTTATCAACAGTAACTTGATACCTTATGTGGATTCTTTGGCCACGTGCCTGCGGGCATATAAGCATTGAACTTTCCTCTCCACAACTTTACTTGTGATTGTTGTTGTTGTTGCTGTTTTTTTTCTTTTTTTTCTAAAGTTCAGTATTGAAGCAATGGAAGAATCCTTCAACGAAAATCATGCGCAATGTCTCAGGCAACGAGTGATGAATCGGACAGGAGATTCAGACATGTATAATTATGATCGGACAAGCGATTCAGACATGTATAATTATGATCGGACAAGCGATTCAGACATGTATAATTATGATCGACAAGCGATTCAGACATGTATAATTATGATCGGACAAGCGATCCAGACATGTATAATTATGATCGGACAAGCGATTCAGACATGTATAATTATGATCTGACAAGCGATTCAGACATGTATAATTATGATCTGACAAGCGATTCAGACATGTATAATTATGATCGGACATGCGATTCAGACATGTATAATTATGATCGGACAAGCGATCCAGACATGTATAATTATGATCGGACAAGCGATTCAGACATGTATAATTATTCACATTGGGCAAAGACGTTTCAAATTTCCTTCAACATGAAAAAACATGAGAATTCACACACAAATTCACAACAACTCTCGTGTGCTGCTTGCGGCCAAAATTTTAATGAGAAGCATCTGTTATTTGCACATTGTACAAAGCACGATGATGGACCTAAATTGGAATGCGACAAATGTCCCCAAAAATTCACAAGTAAGTACGCTTTGGATCGCCATAGAGAAAGTCACCAAATTGGAAACGGGCACAAATTTGAGAACTACGATTCCGTGTTTACCACGAATAATTCCCTAAGCAATCACACGAAAGCTGTACAATCCATGGCAAGGATATCCTGCATCGATGCTGAAACTGCGATATTAAATGATGTACACAGCTGGTGTGCCACCCATAGCTGCACACGCTGACACGTGTCACTAACTGACAACGGACATATGCAGTGTTCAGTTTCAAGTTTTAATCATTCATTATATCCCTCTCTTCACATTTGTGATAAGAGAGTATACCTAATCAAGTGAGTGGCATAATATATATATATAGCCACACATGTATAATGTAAGTAACAATACATAAATGCATTAATACGTTATTGAATGTAACATCATATATACATGTATATATTCAGCTTACTATGACCACCCACTGATGTACTCCCGGTCATTGCACATTTATATATTATCAATGTTTGAGGTGGTTACAATTTCGCCGTCGCTTTCTTTATAAATGTCGCGAGATTATTGACCGTTTCTTCGCCGTGTGCATTGAATAACTTAATCAACTTTGATATGGTCGGGTCGTTATATAAATATCTATCAATATATTTTTCTCTTAGTTCTTTAAGAATTTCACATGTGAGAACAAAATGGTATTCATCACCAATACATTGCTCACATAGGGAACAGACTCGCTGCGAGTGACTTATGTTATTCCACGATCTGGTTTCTATCGCTAACTTATGCTTTCTGGTTCTAAATTTCATCAATAATGTTACACTACTGATACATGGAAGTGACAAGTATTTATTTCTCATCCATTGCTGTATATAAAGGTCATGTATCTTCCTCTTACAAGCTACGTAAAACCAATTGATGATTTGTACATGTTGATACGTCCAGATTTCCATCATGCCAAGTTCACATAGCGTCGTTTTCATATAGTCAATCCAAGGGCGTTCGATTTGGTTAGAACCATGGAGATCATACATCATACAATACAGTTTATTGCTAGTTTACAACGATTTCCCATAATCAGTCTCCCCAAATAGCCAAGGCACCTTAGTTTTATTTTTAAATCGATAGGGTATACACCTAACTCCCCATAAACAAAGACATTTGCTGTTGTCTTTTTTAAATGACAAATAAATTTCAAAAACCAACGTTCTAACTTACATATTCCCTCAATATTTTCAAATCCCCATATTTCCGAGCCATAAAGAAGAATAGGCACAATGGCTTTCTCATACATTTCTACTATACTCCCAATATATATTTGTGATGTCCTGGCTTTGTTAATCAATGAGAACATGGTTTTTTTTCGCCGATCTACAGCGCTCATTCCTCTCGGCTACAAAAGTACCCCGTACGTTAAATAGTATTCCCAAATACCGATACTGCTTTACAATTTCAAGTGGATTTTCGTGGAGTTTAAATATGGTTGTTTTATGCGGCTTTCTCCCTAAAATCATAATCTTACTCTTATCACTATTGACTTCCAATTTCCATCGGTCGCAATATAACTGGCATAATCTAAGACTTTTATGTAAACCTCTAGCGCTCGTTGACATCAGTATAGTGTCATCCGCAGATAACAATATAAAAAGATGAATGTGTGTATCAACCCTTAAACCTATTAATCCAGAAAAATAAACACCTTCTCGACCCCACCCATACTCAAGAAATTTTCTATATCATTCAGGTATAGAGCAAAGGGGAGGGGCGATAGATTATCTGTTTCTAACATTAACAGCCAATTCAAAACCAGTAAAGTTTTGGAAATCTGCTGTTACTACTTTCCGAAATATACCACTAATACCACTATTTCCAATGCACATACTCATCAAAACACACATACTCCGCCATATTGGATCATCTACACCCATTTCTACGCCGTTTTCTCAACCTATCTTGCACCAATGTGAACTTATTACAGGAAAACAACAATATGGTGACTTATGTTTCGATTAACACACACTGATTCCACAATATCTGAACATAAACAAAAATAAAAAACTTCTGAATATTTGCACCCATCACACACAACTTGGAAAATAATCACAGTATCCGAAACGTGAGTTTCGAAACAGGAAACAGCAGATTAAATGGTCCATGTCTATTAATGGATTAAGTCCACCGAAAAGTCCATCGAAAGTATAATCAGCATAAAGCATCATTTTCGTATTCGAGAGTCATTTCGGGAAACATATTTTACTTATATTCTGACGTCACAGTTGTTCATTCCAGAATTAGAAACAATGTCACCACGGTAGATATATTGATAACTGCAACAGCTGCTGTATGTGTCACTGTAAAAAGAGAAAAATGGTCAAATTATACATATAATAATATAAATACACTCGCTGAAACAGGCTCCCGTCGGGAACCTTTATTCAGCGTCGGAGGGTCCTACGGTCACTGCACTTTGTGTGCTTTGTGCACATTTTGTCATTTAAACAGTTTGATTTAAAAACAAAAATTAATTATTATTTTTTAGATTGAGCTCCTTGCTCAAATTAACAAACATTCTTTATTTTTAAAAAGCCGCCACTCAATCAGGTTTGAATTTCTTTGATTTCCCCATTTTCCAAACTTTGGACCCACATAGCGATAGCGAGCCTGACACAGGCCATGTTTATCGGTCGATTAACCTCAAATTGTGTGCCCACGCTCACGCGCACTGTCCCCATTAGGAATATCCATAACATCCATTGGTCCGCAGATAATTACCCTTTTCACAATGTTAAACAAAATCTAATGTCAAATTGAACAGCTCATTGTTAGGTATTCATTTAACGTTCAACATAGAAAATTATGCCGGTTCCCAGCTCACGATTTTGCCCCTTATCCTTATTCTTGACAAACTTCATTCATGCTAGCATATATGTTATATATTGCACTGGTGTAAATGTTTTCCATAGTAGACCTCAGTGCAAACGTTATAGCGTATACTGTTTACAAAATAAATCATAGGTCCAAAATTTTCATTAAATCTGAAAGATTGACAATTGCGGAAACTTTTTATGCAAAATAAAAATCATGTCCGTCTAGCAGGGAATTCGCCTTTAAATCTTGTTTTCGTAACTAATGTCAGAACCGCACTAAAATAATGTCATATTCAAACCACTACAAAGGGTTAATTCCCGTGCCAATGGCTATTTTAAGTCACTTGAGCAATTATATCTTCTCAACTGTCATATTTATATCGGGATGGGAATCAGGGCATCCCTATAATGATCTAGCAACACAGATACATAGACGAAAGCATTAAAAGTATATTTATATCAATCTATTTAAGATATACATATATTCATTCAAACTGAGGGACCTTGAATCGTCAGAGGATTGCATATTTTAGAATGGCTCATGTATATATTATAACACGATTGAGTCTGTCCCATTCAATATAGTACGTGTAACACTTTGATAGCAAAAGTATTCTCTATTCCCACCAAATATCCACAGAGGGTTTCACATCACTTTAACCTGGGCAACGCCGGGTAACCCTGCTAGTACATATATATATATATATCATACCTGCATGTTTTGTGCTAATTCTGATTACTCCTACATCAATTGAGAATGAGCTCATTGATAAAAAAAAAAGAAGTTTGCTCCCAGTGTATGTTGAGATCTCACCACACTAAAGAAATTGGTCCTTTGAAAGGTCAGACATTTATTGTGCTAAAATCACCCCATGTTGGACACGAGCAGACATATACTGTGTCATATAAATTGTAGCAGTGTGGTTAGAGACTTGTGGTTGTTGTGTGGTATATCGTCTACTGGCCATCACTCTGGTCGCCGAACTAGAGACTAGCATTGTGATATAGCATACCCTTTGATTCACCAACTCCTCAGATATACCCTGTTGGTAACATTTATTGGTTTTCTCTTGAAAAAAGGAAGTTTAGTTTTGAAAGAAATGTGCATATAGCAATGCTATAATAATATCTTTTTCGCAGACAATAAGTCATTGCTTGTTTAGAGTGTCAAAATGCTATGCCACTGAATCCTAAAGCAAGCAAGGCTGGCTCTCTGGTGTTTACATCTCCGATTTGGTAGACAATGTGTGAAATGGTCATCAGCTAGGGGTGGCCAATATACTAGTATATCTATGTATCAATGGGCCGCATAACATGTACAATTACTGGATATTCACATTAGTGGCAGGTTACCCGTATCTCATTATAGTGTCGGTATTCAGAAAGTTGTTGGTCAGATTGCCAGAACAGAACATCCGCATTGTGGTGGTCAATTTCAAGAGAAGCCAATATACTTGAACAGCTGTGAAATGTGTGGCCTACACATATATCTAGCAATGACAATATATTCTTACCATGGGACTGGGCTACCCAAATACAAATTCCAGCAATGGTCGGCCAAGTTAGCCATATCCAGAACGTGCATGGCTGCCATTGGCTGACCATAGAGTACTTCTGCAGTGGTGACCAGATTACCTATATCTGATATCCTGGAATTATGGTGCAGACCGAGTGCACCAATATCACCCATGCACATCCTGAAACTAGGCAACCAATGTGCCAGTTTCCAGTGATGAACAGATTGCCTGTATTCTGGAATCATGTGATCATTGTGAACATCTTCACTTATGAACAAATTCCCCATACACCGCTTGACCAGTGTACCCATCTATGAAGGTGGTCCGATGTCTCACTCACGAAGACTGAACAATTCTTCAATTTAGTAATTTCAGGACTTTGTCTGGTAGTACCAACTCTTAAGTATGAAACTTTTTTAATTGTGATAATAAAACCACCGAATTCTCTTCAGTATATTATGAAGAATATTAGCAAGGTACAGCCAATGTAACTTGTATTGCCGTTGCCAAAGAAAGTAACCTGATTCATGCCAACATTCCGCCTACACTTACATGGTCAAGCCATTTGGAAATTTTGTGTCAAATGTGTAGCAGCAAAGTGGAATAATCCAATCTTCTGATAAGATTTTCTATAGTGAGAAACCAACGCCATTCATACAGTAGGAGAATGTAGGAGATTCAAATGTTTCCGTGTGTCTTGATTGAAGTAAATTAAGCATATCGGCAGTTGCATTGTGGACATGTCGCTTACCACCAGATTATGTTTATACATTCTGCTACAAATATATCTCACTGAGAATAAATCACTGAACACAGGAAAGCAATTGACAAACTTTCCCAAGTACATGTACATGAATCTCTGTGTGCCAGCTGATTCAAATCAGTTTCACCATCACTAATTGGAATGGCTTATGGTTGTCTTGTGCAACACATACCTACCAACTGAGCCACTTTGTGCCCCCACCTATATTGGATATAATTATGATTGTTGCAATATGTTTGAATAAAACATCTAACCTGATACGCCTAAGCCATCCCCTCTCCCAAGTGATAATTGACAACATGGCACAATTTTAAGTTCAAGGTCACCAAAAACATTCCAACTCTCATATAAAGCCCACAAATATTATGATGTTAGTCATAGTATGTCTCCCCAGTGTGAAGTAATGAATAATATGCACAATGCATAATTTTCAGCTCCTTTATGCACATTCCAGACAACCTATAGTGAACATTCATGTTGATGACCTTGACCTTGACCTCAAGGTCATATGAGGGGGTCTGCCAATTTGGGTCTCGCTTCGAACTGAACCCCCATGGTCTACTCTATATGTGTATCAATTTTCATGCTTTTATCCAAATTTGCACACCCCATCAGCTTACAGCCCCCACTACATAAGCACTTACCGCTTCCGCTACTAGTTTTTTCGCTGGTCGTTGTCGAGGTATCTGAAATTTAAGAAGTCTGTAGCGTTATCCATATATAGAAGCGTATATAATGTGAGTTCTTTTGACCTCCGAACCTCAAATTACCAAATTATGCCATCCACTTGCATGCGATAAATACTAACCAAAACCATCACGAGTGTCGGAAAATACCTATACATAATTATATTTCATTATATATATAGACAGAACACAACGCGCATCTTACTCGAGTATCTCGAGGATATATTTCGTGAGAGCGTAGCTCGAGTTAAATGTAGCTATTTGCCGTCCGTAACGAGTTCGATGAAAGATTCGAGATATGATGCAAGTTGTGTTCTGTATTTATTCTACACCGTTGTGTCAGATAAGGTCAATCCACTTCTGCCATCGCCATTGATACTATAGCTACATCTATTGTAAGTCTGATGAATAACGTCAACACAAACAAGAGGCCCCAATTCCCAATTTATGACGTAACGAAAAAAATCGAGATATCTCACGAAGTTCACCTCATTAATGAAACAGCAGGTCAATAATTCAGGAATTAACATAACTTATTATCAGACCTGAAAATAGATCAGGTTTTCCCAGCGACGTGGGAAATGTTTATATCCACGGTGTGCCTTTGTACACACAGTGGCGATTAACAACTTTATTTCACAATGACCGTTAATACTATAGTAGAGTACGTGATTCACAATGATCGTTAATACTATAGTAGAGTACGTGATTCACACTGAACGTTAATATTATATAGTAGAGTACGTGATTCACAATGACCGTCACAACGGTTAATACTATAGTAGAGTACGTGATTCACACTGACCGTTAATAGTATAGTAGAGTACGTGATTCACACTGACCGTTAATACTATAGTAGAGTACGTGATTCACACTGACCGTTAATACTGTAGTAGAGTACGTGATTCACAATGACCGTTAATAGTATATAGTAGAGTACGTGATTCGAAATGCGGAGTGGCTACAGTTACGGGACTTTAACCGGAAGGTTATAAAAATAATTATTGTTACAGTCCCGTAACTGTAGCCTCAGAGTCGCGTTATTGTTACATTGTTCTCTTATTCTTCACTGACGCACACGATTATTTTCATAACTTCCGGTTACAGTCCCGTAACTGTAGCCACTCCGTTCACAATGACCGTTTTACAGATAACCATTTTGACTGTTGCATACCGGGACAGAAAGTATCCAAACAAAGCCATGTGCTTTACGGCAGCATGCATTTACTATGGGAGATTTAGAGTGGGTCTACTAAACTAATTATAACTATAGTTTTTGCGTGAAATTTTTAACATATATCAGGGACATATACCCCTTCTAGAATGTTCAAAAACATTTTTAGTTGCTCATCTTATTTTGATTGATTTTATGCGACGAAATAGTCCGAAAATTAAGAAAATTGCATTAACTGCTCAATGTTTTAAGATGTTACAAAACGTCTGATAAAAATAGTTCTATCGGGAATATTCACACCATTTTTGTCAGAGAACATAGAGTGAACATAGTCTTATCGGAATATCGTAAAGGAGTTTCGTGTATTTTGGGATTAATTAACCCCCAGACTGCCGAAACTGCCGACAATAAATTCGCTTTTTCGTGTTCGACGAAAATGAAACATGTATGTTTAAAGGTCCCATTTTCGTGTCGAATGGTGATAGAATCTCCATTTGTCAAGTTCATGGATAAATTACATCACACTTAATCGGCTTATGTCCGCGGCCATAAACCTGTGTTTTGATAACAATTTATTTGAGACAAACTGTTGCGCGCGTATTAGTCGGCGCTTATCAGTTGAAGTTAATAATCGTGCAGCCTGTGTAACAAATGTTCAAATACAACAGAAAAAAACTACGTCAAATAAATAGCGTGCCCAATGAGCATTCACAAAACAATATACATCAGTTTTGAAAACGAGTAAAATCGATTATAAATTAGAACGCTCTTTATCGTGTACCGGCGCTTTTGTGCAAGGTTTTTTAATGGACGCAATCATTGGATTTTGTTCTAGGCTAAACAAAAACAAACAATACAAAACGTGTTCAAACTTCCTCTTTTGAAAGTTGATAGCACGTCAAGTAAAACATCACGGGGTGTTGTTACAGCCTATTGTGATTCTTTGGTGAGCACGCAGTTCATGCCAAATTCATGTATATATATCACACATGTTTAGTATACATGACACGTCGTCACTTTCGGCGAATTGTTGAAACACAAGTGAGCACATCTAACGAAAGTTTTATGGGGTATATAAAGTAGAAGCATTGTCAGTTGACGAAACAAAATCAAAATGAACTTCAGCCGATGTACAGACAGCGAACTAAAAACCTTCCTAAACGACCGTGGTATTCCGTCAACTAGATGAAAAAAGATGAGAAAGTGCAGATAGCCGACTTGGTACACCAACGGAAACTTCCGTTTGCGGTCATGTAATGAGAACAACAAACGCTCTTTATTGGTTCGGTGAATTGTTGAAACACAAGTGAGCCCATCTAACGAAAGTTTTATGGGGTATATAAAGTAGAAGCATGGCCAGTTGACGAAACAAAATCAAAATGAACTTCAGCCGATGTACAGACAGCGAACTAAAACCCTTCCTAAACTACCGTGGTGTTCCGTCCAATAGATGAAAAAAAGATGAGAAAGTACAGCTAGCCGACAGAAACTTCCATTTGCGGTCATGTAATGGGAACAATAAACGCTCTTTATTGGTTCCGTTTTATATGGTATAAAATGACCTTCCGAGTATACTTCGAATATAACTCTAAACTTGAAAGTTTTTTGGTAGAAAATCAATAAACATATAGTACATGTACGAATATTCATATCCAATTAAATAATACTCACGTTTCTGGGTTACGTCGGTCAATATTGCAACCGAAAACTGCACAGCGATTTGAAGGCATTTTCAATTTGTGATTTTGTTCTCCAAACCAAGTTGCATATATAGCAGACAGTGGTGGCATTTTCAGACAACCTTTGAAGAAAACCTGATAATAGCAAGGGCTTGGTCGTTTCATATAGTTAAACAAACAAACGGCGACAAGACCTCCACTAGTGTGTTGATAACTATTGTGAAAACAATACTAATCCGTCCTACTGTGCAACCGTCACAATAGACATGGAAGATTATCACCTCGCCCTCTCACATGCTTCAGTTGTCAGTTAAAACACGAAGTTTTTCATAAAACAGTTTCATTTTCGTGAAACGCATGCGAAGCCAGATGTGTGAAGAGCGAATTTATTGTCGGCGGTCTGAGGGTTAAGTAATACCAAAATACACGGAACTCCTTTACAATATTCCGATAGGACTATGTTTACTCTATATTCTCTGAAAAATTGGTGTAAAAATCCCAATAGAACGACTTTTATCAGGCGTTTACTAAAACCGCAAAATATTGAGAAGTTAGTGCAATTTTCTGAATTTTCGGATTATTTCGTCGCATAAAATCAATAAAAATACAATGACCAACTGGAAATGTTTTTGAACATTCTGGAAGGGATATATGTCCCTGATATTTGTTTAAAATTTCACGCAAAAACTATAAAAGATGACAAAGTTATAATTAGTTTAGTAGACCCACTATAATTCTCCAATAGTAAATGCATGCGGCCGTAAAGCACGTGGCTTTGTTTGGATACTTTCTGTCCCAGCATGCATCATTCTCGCTATCTGTAAAATGGTCTATAGTAGAGTACGTGATTCACACTGACCGTTAATAGTATAGTAGAGTACGTGATTCACACTGACCGTTAATATTACATAGTAGAGTGCGTGATTCGCAATGACCGTTAATACTATAGCAGAGTACGTGATTCGCAATGGCCGTTAATACTATAGTAGAGGACGTGATTCACACTGACCGTTAATAGTATAGTAGAGTACGTGATTCACACTGACCGTTAATATTATATAGTAGAATACGTGATTCACAATGACCGTTAATACTATAGTAGAGTACGTGATTCTCAATGACCGTTAATACTATAGTAGAGTACGTGATTCACAATGACCGTTAATACTATAGTAGAGTACGCTATTCACAATGACCGTTAATAGTATAGTAGAGTACGTGATTCACAATGACCGTTAATACTATAGTAGAGTACGTGATCATGGTATAAATAGCGCAAATTTCATTATCAGCTTTTCCTAGCGGCGTTCAACATCACAACGTCTTGTCCAATCAAATCGCGTTTCATATAATAAAACAGTTATCACATTGTTTCTTGGTTGACACGAGGAATTGTCAGCATTGGAAGCCAATATTCACCTCGCCTTGGTGAATATTGACCATTGATATATAGATGGGAACGAGTCATTTTGGGATCCTTTAGCCAAAAAATATGACCGCTGTCGGTCATCTTAGTCTTCAATATTAAAGGTACTCAATCCGATCAGACGCTCCTAAATTACTATTTCTTTGGCTTCGGGGGTAAACAATATTTGATTCAAGTCGAGGAGTGATCAGATATCAATTTTTGAAGTTTGTTCATTTCTCAAGATGTGGCCCAGAAAACACGTGGTCAAACGGACAAATTGCGGATGAAGATGGATAACTAAAAAAACAAGTGGTAATAATAACCAGAAATGTATATACCATCCACGAAATTAAGAAAATCAGTAATAAACTGTTGGAGCTAATATTGCGTTGTCCCAGAAATTCCATACCTATCTACCCAATGATTTACGTAATGGGATACCTAGGGAACTATGTATATACCGTGTATTTGTCTGGAGTTAGACCACTAGATGTTAGGATTTATGCATTTTCAGGTTAAAATATCTGAATGTTCTCACACCAGGAATAGAGAACTATTGTTTATGAATATATAGGATATTATGCCTGAGCATTGAGGTGCAAAGGGGTGCAAATGTGATTCAAGGTGGAGGTTGCAGTTGGAATTTCCAAAGGTGGACACCACCCAACGGAGACCCTCTAGCCACGTTCCTGCTTGTATCCTGATATTTGGACGCGTCCCCACCCCCTCCAACCACTTGAACACTGTGTTACAATTATGGTCTACTAAATGTATCAATGAAACACACATATATATATCTTATAAACAGGGGCGTGGCTACAGAGCCTTCGCTTTTGGTGGTGGCGTTCACATTGGAACTGCATTTCCAAGTCCATGAGATACCATTTGCTCCCACGGGTTTAAATTTTCCAACTGATAGAAGTGCTGTACAACTATTGGAAATTTAATGTTTCTCAGGTTAGAATTGTTGGCCATTCTAGTGCAAATATTTAACCAAAAGTCGATTTTTTATTTAAAAAATAAACATCACACCAAATACAGGTTGTAGAACGTCACTATAAGAAACAAATTCAATCTGTTTGATCTGTGTCAAATATGTTTACCAAAACGTGATAGTGGTGAGGTACCCCACCCCCTGTCGCCACATCCCTGTCGCATTAAAAAACCTGAGCATAAAATAATAACATGGCTGACATGACATAACTGTAAATCCAGTCACCTATTTGTCACGACTTAGATCTGTTTGTGATCACACAATAATTTATTTGGTCACTACGATTAAAGTTCTCAGCTGATCGCGTTCACGTAAACGGTAGCGCGTCGAACGTGCTCATCGCCTGTGTCTTAAGCACATGCAAGGTCTCCACATGAGAACACGAACGGATATGGTACTGGGCTTACTGGGTTCTCCTCCTTTAATGCATTACATCCATCGTCGTAAACTATCACTACTCTGTTCTTTATGCAACCTCACTCCCGAGAAGGTGGTTAAAAGGGTATTCCTTATCAGACTATTACAATGTGTTCATGATTGTAACAACGCTAACAGAAATATCTTATTCAGGGACTTACGAGATATCCATCATCAATTTGGTTTGACTCAGTAACACAGGTAACTCAAAGATGGGGTAAAATCCCAGCCCATTGAGGTCCATTTCTCAGCCTCAGGTAAGTTGAAAATTCACAGATAACAACGGAAGGATTCAAGCGATCCACCATGTTATACTAATAGTTAGGTCGCCGCGTGTACATTATACGATGCGGGCTCCCGATGTCGCTGATTTAATACGGGTTTCCAGCCGTTTATCGATCGACTGAGTGTACAAAACGTCGAAAAAAATTTTAATTATTCAATAAACTTGTGGTTGAAAATTGGGAATAAAGGTGCCTTTTTCCCATTGGGAATGGGGCCGAATACCGGACCCTAAGGACACCTAAAAAAATCCCTGACATAGTCATTATAGCTAGTCATGGTGGTTTCTCAGTCTACATAGTTAGCTATGGTGGATACTCTATCTAACCAGTGAGTAAGAGTTACCACTATATCTACCGGATGGTAAGTCTATCTAGCCACTATAGCTAACCTGGGCGGTGAGTCTATTTAGATGTTTGCATTAGTCACTTTAGCTAGTCATGGTGGTTTCTCAGTCTACCTAGGAGGTAGTATTGATTAATGTAGCTAGCTATGTTGGCTAGTATATCTAACCAGTAAGTAAGAGTAGTCACTATCATGATTATAAGTCTATCTAGCCAATTACATCAGTCACTATAACTAGTCGATGTGGGTATTCAGTCTATATATGCAGTAATATTGATCAATATGACACAGGTAATAATAGTCAGTATATCTAACAAGGGTGGTATGCCTATCTAGCCAGTTACCATAGCTAATCATGTTGTTTTACTCCATCTTTAAGCAGTAATATTAATCAATATGACTGGCTATGGTTAATGGTCTATAGTATATAGTATATTGCAAGCTAATAAGAATAGTCACGACTCATAATATCAAACCAGGTGATTATTCAGTCTACCTACTAGTAAGTAGCAATATTGATCAATTAATACAGATAGGTAATATTAATAAGGGCGTATAACTCCTATTCAGTAGGGTAAGGTTTATGACAAATGCACTAATAATGTTGTCAGATTGATTTATATTGAACCGTCTTTGATTTCCAGCATTAAAATATCATATACAATGATACAACATCTATATAATGCAATTATTCTCCTCGCTTTAGCATTTAAATTCTTATCATGTAAATGTTGTTATATAACTCATTAATTCTAACAATTCTAATGAACAAACTCATCTTTTCCGCTTTCAAAACTCCAAGGACAGGCATAGCGCGCGTGACCGGAAGCACAATGTAACAACAACGGAGAACGCGACTCGGAGGCTAAAGTTACGGGACTGTAACAATGATTATTTTCATAACTTCCGGTTACAGTCCCGTAACTGTAGCCACTCCGTTCACAATGACCGTTTTACAGATAACCATTTTGACTGTTGAATACCGGGACAGAAAGTATCCAAACAAAGCCATGTGCTTTACGGCAGCATGCATTTACTATGGGAGATTTAGAGTGGGTCTACTAAACTAATTATAACTATAGTTTTTGCGTGAAATTTTTAACATATATCAGGGACATATACCCCTTCTAGAATGTTCAAAAACATTTTTAGTTGCTCATCTTATTTTGATTGATTTTATGCGACGAAATAGTCCGAAAATTAAGAAAATTGCATTAACTGCTCAATGTTTAAAGGTGTTACAAAACGTCTGATAAAAATAGTTCTATCGGGAATATTCACACCATTTTTGTCAGAGAACATAGAGTGAACATAGTCTTATCGGAATATCGTAAAGGAGTTTCGTGTATTTTGGGATTAATTAACCCCCAGACTGCCGAAACTGCCGACAATAAATTCGCTTTTTCGTGTTCGACGAAAATGAAACATGTATGTTTAAAGGTCCCATTTTCGTGTCGAATGGTGATAGAATCTCCATTTGTCAAGTTCATGGATAAATTACATCACACTTAATCGGCTTATGTCCGCGGCCATAAACCTGTGTTTTGATAACAATTTATTTGAGACAAACTGTTGCGCGCGTATTAGTCGGCGCTTATCAGTTGAAGTTAATAATCGTGCAGCCTGTGTAACAAATGTTCAAATACAACAGAAAAAAACTACGTCAAATAAATAGCGTGCCCAATGAGCATTCACAAAACAATATACATCAGTTTTGAAAACGAGTAAAATCGATTATAAATTAGAACGCTCTTTATCGTGTACCGGCGCTTTTGTGCAAGGTTTTTTAATGGACGCAATCATTGGATTTTGTTCTAGGCTAAACAAAAACAAACAATACAAAACGTGTTCAAACTTCCTCTTTTGAAAGTTGATAGCACGTCAAGTAAAACATCACGGGGTGTTGTTACAGCCTATTGTGATTCTTTGGTGAGCACGCAGTTCATGCCAAATTAATGTATATATATCACACATGTTTAGTATACATGACACGTCGTCACTTTCGGCGAATTGTTGAAACACAAGTGAGCACATCTAACGAAAGTTTTATGGGGTATATAAAGTAGGAGCATTGTCAGTTGACGAAACAAAATCAAAATGAACTTCAGCCGATGTACAGACAGCGAACTAAAAACCTTCCTAAACGACCGTGGTATTCCGTCAACAAGATGAAAAAAGATGAGAAAGTGCAGATAGCCGACTTGGTACACCAACGGAAACTTCCGTTTGCGGTCATGTAATGAGAACAACAAACGCTCTTTATTGGTTCGGTGAATTGTTGAAACACAAGTAAGCCCATCTAACGAAAGTTTTATGGGGTATATAAAGTAGAAGCATGGCCAGTTGACGAAACAAAATCAAAATGAACTTCAGCCGATGTACAGACAGCGAACTAAAAACCTTCCTAAACTACCGTGGTGTTCCGTCCAATAGATGAAAAAAAGATGAGAAAGTACAGCTAGCCGACAGAAACTTCCATTTGCGGTCATGTAATGGGAACAATAAACGCTCTTTATTGGTTCCGTTTTATATGGTATAAAATGACCTTCCGAGTATACTTCGAATATAACTCTAAACTTGAAAGTTTTTTGGTAGAAAATCAATAAACATATAGTACATGTACGAATATTCATATCCAATTAAATAATACTCACGTTTCTGGGTTACGTCGGTCAATATTGCAACCGAAAACTGCACAGCGATTTGAAGGCATTTTCAATTTGTGATTTTGTTCTCCAAACCAAGTTGCATATATAGCAGACAGTGGTGGCATTTTCAGACAACCTTTGAAGAAAACCTGATAATAGCAAGGGCTTGGTCGTTTCATATAGTTAAACAAACAAACGGCGACAAGACCTCCACTAGTGTGTTGATAACTATTGTGAAAACAATACTAATTCGTCCTACTGTGCAACCGTCACAATAGACATGGAAGATTATCACCTCGCCCTCTCACATGCTTCAGTTGTCAGTTAAAACACGAAGTTTTTCATAAAACAGTTTCATTTTCGTGAAACGCATGCGAAGCCAGATGTGTGAAGAGCGAATTTATTGTCGGCATTTTCGGCGGTCTGAGGGTTAAGTAATACCAAAATACACGGAACTCCTTTACAATATTCCGATAGGACTATGTTTACTCTATATTCTCTGAAAAATTGGTGTAAAAATCCCAATAGAACGACTTTTATCAGGCGTTTACTAAAACCGCAAAATATTGAGAAGTTAGTGCAATTTTCTGAATTTTCGGATTATTTCGTCGCATAAAATCAATAAAAATACAATGACCAACTGGAAATGTTTTTGAACATTCTGGAAGGGATATATGTCCCTGATATTTGTTTAAAATTTCACGCAAAAACTATAAAAGATGACAAAGTTATAATTAGTTTAGTAGACCCACTATAATTCTCCAATAGTAAATGCATGCGGCCGTAAAGCACGTGGCTTTGTTTGGATACTTTCTGTCCCAGCATGCATCATTCTCGCTATCTGAAAAATGGTCTATAGTAGAGTACGTGATTCAGACTGACCGTTAATAGTATAGTAGAGTACGTGATTCACACTGACCGTTGATATTATATAGTATAGAGTGCGTGATTCACAATGACCGTTAATACTATAGCAGAGTACGTGATTCGCAATGGCCGTTAATACTATAGTAGAGGACGTGATTCACACTGACCGTTAATAGTATAGTAGAGTACGTGATTCACACTGACCGTTAATATTATATAGTAGAATACATGATTCACAATGACCGTTAATACTATAGTAGAGTACGTGATTCTCAATGACCGTTAATACTATAGTAGAGTACGTGATTCACAATGACCGTTAATACTATAGTAGAGTACGCTATTCACAATGACCGTTAATAGTATAGTAGAGTACGTGATTCACAATGACCGTTAATACTATAGTAGAGTACGTGATCATGGTATAAATAGCGCAAATTTCATTATCAGGTTTTCCTAGCGGCGTTCAACATCACAACGTCTTGTCCAATCAAATCGCGTTTCATATAATAAAACAGTTATCACATTGTTTCTATATACTATAAGAAACAAATTCAATCTGTTTGATCTGTGTCAAATATGTTTACCAAAACGTGATAGTGGTGAGGTACCCCACCCCCTGTCGCCACATCCCTGTCGCATTAAAAAACCTGAGCATAAAATAATAACATGGCTGACATGACATAACTGTAAATCCAGTCACCTATTTGTCACGACTTAGATCTGTTTGTGGTCACACAATAATTTATTTGGTCACTACGGTTAAAGTTCTCAGCTGATCGCGTTCATGTAAACGGTAGCGCGCTTTTACTATGATATTTCAGGGTTGAAAATGTTCAGCACCCCAGATACCAGATTAGCCATTCATGTAAACGAATTAATCGCTCAAATTATAACGCCAAATTGAACTCGGGTTACGTGATTGCGTTGGAATGGTGGAATGCTTTAATAACTCAATCGTGAATTAACATGAAATTAGAGATGAAGAGGAAACATAATTATGCATTATTTACAACATAGTCATCGTCATCTTCAATTTGTCCTCATCGTCATCATCATTATCATCGTCGTCGTCGACTTCATCATTACTATAATCGTCATCTTTATTATAATAATCTTCATTATCATCGTCGCCACCATCACCATCATCAGCCATTATCATAATCATAATCATCATCAGCATCGTCATCATCATCATCTTCTTCTTTGTTGTCATCGCCACCGTCATCACTAGAAGGCTTATCGTCAGCATCATCATCATCATCGTCGTCGTCACTATCATCATCATCCTCAACTATCATAATTAATATCATCTTCGTCATCAGCACCCGCCATCAGTACGTGTTTAAGTCACCGTCTTCGGTATCATCATTATTATCATTGCCATCATCATTGTCATCATCATTATCACCACTATGATGCAGCATCATCGTCACCGTCGTCGTCGTTGTCACCGCCGCTATCATCAACGTCCTCAACTATCATCACCAATATCATCGTCATCAACACCCACCATCAGTTCGGGTTTACCTCACCGTCATCAGCATCATCTTCATTATCATCGCCATCGTCATCATCATCATCATCGTCATCATTATTAGCACCACTATCTTGCAGTCATCATCATCATCATCATCATCAACAACACCATCATCATCATCATAATTATCATCATTATCATCATCGTCATTATCACCACTTTTATGCAATCGTCATAATCGTCAACGTACTCGCCATTTCATCATCGTCATCACCACCATCCTCATAATCCTCATCATCATCATCATCTCTGTCATTAGTTGTGATAATCCTCGTTATCATCATCACCGTCGTTATTTGTCTATCCGTTTCAGTCTTATTTTAATCAAAATACCTATACCTAGACATTTCTGAAGTTCGGGTTTTCTCGTAGCTAATTGTTTGATTAATTTCCATCTAGATAATAACGTGGTATATATTTCTGTATCACACCCTCCAATGATTTACAAATGGATACAATGTGATATTCATCATTCGCGTCGACCTGTCTACATATAGTACATTCATTTCTTCGTTTGTCTGCCTTACCCCACCTGCTATTTCTAACACATAGTCTATGATTGGCAGTTCTTAATGAGGTAAATTAAAAATGTAAGTCTCATAACCAAACTTCATTTTAAAGTTTCGATAAAAATGCAGATGATGACCACATGGAGAGCTATCGATGTCGTACCACCATTTCTGGATTGGATAAATTGGTCTCTGAAGTATTCTCAATAGTCATAACTGGAAATGTTCTGCTTATTCCATATGTGATTATGTCCGGATCTGTTATAGTCCCTTAATGCAGGATAACCAAGTCATACGTTTGTTTGTTTTACCGGAATTATCCATTTGTAGCGAAAAAGAATACAGTTGTTTAACGACTTTAGAGCATGTACCATCTAGCATGCGCTTCCAGTATAGGTCAGCATGTGTAACTTGCATGTAATGCTTAATTTGTATCTTCCAATTTCATCATAAACCACAAAGGTGTGTGTACTTCTTTTCATTTTAAGAATCTGCTTATAAACCCCAAGGACTAGTTTGTCCAACTCGTATAAAATTTCCAAAGCCCAGATTTCACTACAATATATACATGACGATTTGTTTGATTGTTTTGTCGAATAAGGTGAACATCAAATCATTAGTCAAGTTTAGTTTTCATATCGGGCCCAAAAACTATAGATAACCTTCTTGAAGTTCTTGCCTATACATATACACAGGCTCTCTGCGCTGAACTGTCTGAGACGGTGTACCGTTATGTTGGCAAATACAATATAAATGTTCTCAGTAATATTTGGGGAGATTGGTGGGGCCTGTTGCTGATACCACGGATATGGGTATTATACGAGTCATTATCAATTTTGGCCCATATTTTAGTCTGGTAATAATTGAAAAAAATATGTTGGCAGAACACGCAATTTTGTGATCGTTTGGAACAAATATAGGCCTAATGGATAATTAAAATACTAAAGTGCAGGCTTAATCACCTATAATTTGTATTTGGTTGGGTTGTGAATGTTGACTATGCATATATAATGTCCATACTGTAAAGCAATTTTTGTATGGCTGTTATTGAAACATAATCGAACTATACTTCATTTTCTGTGAATTTGGACTTTACCAGTTCCACGTCGAAGAAGGAAGAGCAGTTTACAACACTATGTTTAGTATATTCGGTAGCTCACTTGTTTTGGCCAGTTCTTGTCGCGTAACAGATACGTGGGTTCTTATTGTTACACGAAAGACAATTCTTTCATAATTATCTTATTCGACACAAAACACGATGAAAATGGGACATCGATTATTCCAAGGAAACAGAAGGAAAATATATGGCTGAAATGAAGCATTCATCATAGAATGAAGTTTGTGGGGACAATATAGTGCGCTCCGCCGCTGCCCTCTGTCGTAACTGCAAACACACACACACACACCCTCACACACACACACACACACACACTCACCCCCACACACCCTCACACACACCCTCACACACACACACATCCTCACACACACACCCTCTCTCACGCACACACACACACACACACCCTCACACACCCTCCCCCCACACACACACCCTCACACACCCTCACACACACCTTATGCACAAAGTATTACGAGTGGAGCATTTACAATCGTGGTCCAACTGGGCCATTCAGATCACATGCGTGCAGTCATCAGATAACAAAATGGATGCTGCTCTTTAATGCATCATGAATATAACCTACGGAACATATGAACTAAATTTCGTTACGGGGAGCGTTTCTTCAACGAGATAAATAATTTGACGTACGCGCTTGTAGCCAGACAGGAATTTATCTGCTCAATAAAAGTCATCTGACCCATATGAGATATGACTATACGTGCGCGATCATTCAATTAAGATTAAGTTAAGATTTATGTCCGAAGTATAACATTTAACTTGTCACTGAGAAGATGATTTTCAACAAATGATGAGCGCTATGTGGCAGATACGAGCATATGTGATTTAGGTTCACTTACGTGTAACCGAATCCGCGCAAAGGGCACCCCGACTCTCACACAGAGATGCACACTGACGAAAGCACATGCAAGGTTCACCCATCGTGTCCTATTCTGATACAAAACAGGCTAATAACCAGCGAACCGAATGCGTGCAAATGGTAAATTGAAGTATGTTTAAACCGTGACATTACCAACTATAGTAAGCATAATGTGAAACCCCGAACTATATATATGCGGGAAACTGAAAGAATAGAATTGTAGCCTTTCTTAAATTCCGACTTTATTTTAATAGTAAGTCATTCCATATTTGCTTAATTCCGTTATGACGGTATATGTTCATACCGCGAAATATCTGCACATCGTTTTTGGCCATACAAAGAAATGTGCATTCTTCTAATCTATGTTATACGCCTTATGCATTTTATGAACAGCTCATATCACCCGAAAGATTATAAGCAAAGAACGAAAAACTATAGATGCGTACCATGTAACCCCCATCCAGCTCTGGTCCAAAAATATAAGAATGGGTAGAAATAGAAGAGTTTTAGTACCAACAGTAGTATACTTACATGACAGAGTGGTTGGTTCTCCTGTTGTTAATGAATCTTACTTACCTGAGAGAGTGGTTGGTTCTGGTGTTGTTAATGCAGCTGGAACAATAAACAATAAACGTATAGCAAAATTTAAATGATTTAATGCTTTTTGTTCATTTTGTTTTATATAATGTTTCTAATAAGGTGACATTTGTTAAATATTTCGTTATTCGATACATTAAATATTTATTCACATATTCACCCATCGGATAAAGACTACCGGCATCTAAACGTTGTCAAAAAGTTTCACCAATTACGACAAAATTTGGGGTCAAATGTCGTATTTTCCTATTATCGCGAAATGTTTTTTTTTTATTTACCCCAAATTTTTTCGAAATGTTGAAACTTTTCGGATACTTTAGGTACCATCTTAGTTATATGTTCGGGCCACCCTATACAATAAAAGTCTTTACCAGATCTAAATTAAACCGACGGCGAATGCAGTGAATATGCAAATAAGTGATCACCTTAGTAGTGGTTCTCTGGCATATATATAGAAACTGGAATGTTATCCCGGTTAAACCGGTTTATCAGATATGAAAGATTGTGTTGATGAAGGTTTGTCGAAGGTATGGGAGTTGACTTTTTTTTTAGATCAGCGTCATATATACAAAACACATTATATACAGTTGCAGTCCGCTGTTGGGGAGACATTAATACACTTGTTGCCCTAGCTTGAATGAGACACGGGGAATTGCCACACACTCGAGACATGGAATGGCATTCCAGGTCGAGAGCGACCACAAATCCTGGTGTCTCACGAAAACAAGGGTGACAATGTTTTGTTCATCGAGTCATTCAAAATACTTTACAACTCATTCAAAAAACCTAAACCCTATATGTTATAGCCCATTTGTCATATGACTATACTCTAAGCTCCTTACTTTCTTATTCTTATATCACTGCATTATCGTTATCATTACTGATTATCTATCCGATCTTCCCATAAATATTTGCAGCTGATACAACAACAACAACCAGAAATTCTATGAAACTCTATTCGTCTCCCAAAAATAAGGTTTTCATCCATGTGTGTTATTACAAATTATAGCGTTTGTCGTGATTGATACAAACCTCGCCAGCGCTGGTCGCGAGACGGCTTGTATTGAGACAGATGTTTAAAGTATATAAGTTCGCGACATTATAAGTTTTATTGGTGGTAGAGAAACCTTGCTCGAGGTCTCACCTTACCATTGGTCGAACCTTGATGGAGATACTCGATGGAAACGAAACAAACTCACCCATAACATCGACGATTTCCGAGACAACCAAGTCGGTATTAACAACATAACACGTAAAGTTCACGACCGTGTCTTCGCTGAGAACTGAATACTTGACTGTGCTGTACAATATATTCTGACATTCGATGGCATTGTAGGACTGCTCTTCGTTGGCCGGGGTGATCACAGTGGTGTTTTCGCCATTCGCCATCTCCCAGGCTATAGATCGCGGAGGTTTGCCAACAGCGCCAGTACACATCACGTCGAGCATGTTCTCTGTGGCAGCGCTGGCTGATACCTTCATATTCAACCACAATGGTTCAGCTGATCGTGTATAAGAAGAAATTGAACCTGTAAATCTATACCACCATATTTTGTTTATATAAAAGTTGTTTGGAAACCACATCAGAGTAAATAAACAAGAGATGGGCTGTCGTCCGGTGCATACCCCCATGTGGCATACCTCATGGTGTGGGAAGAGCTATACCAATATAGCATTTTCAGATAAACAAAGATGAATAACTCTAGAACGAAAACCATGAACACAACGATTGCACACTCAATTGAATGTCCTAATATAGCGCTGAACATCCCTAACAAATGTCATGAAGATCTGAAAACCTGTATATGGTTGAGATATATCTGCTCGGAAGGGGAAAAACCCAACATTTCCAGATAAACAAAGTTGAATAACTCTAGAACGGAATTGAATGTCCCCACAGTAGTGGATATCCATACTAAATTTAATTGAGATCCGACATCAGGTGGTGGAGGTATCTGCTCAGACAGAAAAAAAACAACTTTTCCAGATAAACAAAGATGAATCACTCTATAACGGATAACCAGAACAACACGATTGAACACTCCATTCAATGTCCTCATAGAGGTGAACATCCATACAAAATGTCATTGCTATCCGAGCACTTTTGTTCAAAAGTTATGACCCGAACAAGCTTTTGACGGACAGATAGCCAACATTTCCAGATAAACAAAGATGAATAACTCTAGAATGGAAAACCCGAACAAAACGATTGAACGATCATTTGAATGTCCCATAGTAGTGAACATCCATGCCAGTTACTTTCATTGAAATCCGAACACTACTGTTCAAGTCATGACCTGAACAGAACCCACACGCAAGCGCAGACATATACCCCTTTTTTTTTAAAGGAGTGGGTATAAAAATATGTGTTATTTCATTAATATTTATCGCAATTGATAGTCCAGTTTTTCATTTTGCTCGCTCAATCTCTACCTCTACTGACATGTTACCTTGGTTATGAGCAGTCCAAATCTGCCAACATCTAAATCGTAACACCCGCATGGGTATTAATGAAGGGCATTTATGCTCGGAATGTTTTTTTCTATGGGTTATACGGAAAATATGGTGTTTGGGTGGCTGGGAAAATCATTCTTTATGTTTCATGATATCCTCTTGAAAAAGTAGTCAAATACCTGTCCATAAAGCTGTTGAAGGCCATGTGGCCGAAAATTTCTCACAAAAAATAGAGTATTCCAATTCGTCCATCACAGAAAAGATTACTATGGATCATAAGCACTTACCAAAGCAATTGCCTTCTTCTACAGTTTAGCAGTTCAATCCCCCCCCCCCCCGGCAACCACTCTTGTTTTAGTGGAGGGAGTGGTTATAGCGGATCGGCCAAAATGTGCGCGTTTTCACACACCCTTAGTAAACCCCACAAATAAATAGCACAGACATCTAACAATTTATTTTATTCGGTACACGGATCGTCCTTTATGATATTCCCAGCTTCAGTGCAACACTGATACCCATCATAACGAACCAAATCCGGACGCTTTGGGTCGTATATATAGACTTTATTATGTCAGCTCTTGCAATTAGCCAATTAGCGTCGACATCTAGTGACGGTATATGAACCTATATTAGGCCAGTGACCTAATATGAAATCAATATTAGGTGCTTATCCGCCATCTTGTTTTTTTCAGAAACTCATTCGCCTCGGGAATATTTTTGGTGTATTTTGTCGCCAAGAAAGGGGATATCTGTCGGAAATTATTTTCTGTGAATTTAAAGACATAGTACCGTACCAAAAACCTGCATGTGATACATTTGAGGAATTCTAAAGACTCATAAATTAACTATCAAACTCAGCAAGTTGTCCTACTTCTGGTAATTAGCCATTGACTCAATGCGTTGATGCCCAACGTCTATGACGCGTCACTGTGACGTTACACAAGTTAATGGCCATAGACAACACATTTATCTTACCAAATTACAATAAATTACAGCGACGATTAATTAAATGGATATGCTGGATTTGGTCCACTGACATACTAAATACGTTACGGGACGCTTAGTGGTCGGATATGGTGTCATGTGAGGCTCAACGATATCAGTGTTGGGACGCTTAGTGGTCGGATATGGTGTCATGTGAGGCTCAACGATATCAGTGTTAGGCTCGGCCTACGGCCTCGCCTAATATTGATCTCACTTCGCCTCACATGACACCATATTCGACCACAAAACATCCCGTAACTTATAATATATGTTTTTGTGGCGTCACCAATTATTTTATTCCACATCCATTGACGTGAGGCACATGTATTCAACGGAATCCCAGCCATTGAATACATATTAGTGTACACCTCTAGTGGAATACAAGCCGGAACTATTCCTGTTGACGTTGTAGCCAAGAAAGATGACGTATATTACGTCGATCATCCGCTTCCGGTGATCCCCCCATAATTACTGGTTATTTGTCAGACTTAAATCACAATAATGGTAGCTATAGTAACAATGAAGGTGACATTCATGTATTGAACTTATCTGACTGAACGGTGTAGAATAAATACAGAAAACAACTTGCATCATAATCTCGAATCTTTTATCGAACTCGTTGCGGACGGCGCAAACTTATATTTCACTCGAGCTACGCTCTCGCGAAATATATCCTTGCGCCATCCGCAACTCATTCGATAAAAGAGTCTCGATTAAGATGCGCGTTGTGTTCTGTCTATATCTAATACGGCACTGCTGTTTTGAATTTTTGCGAGCACTTTTGTCTCTCAGTAGATCGGTGGGCTTAAACCATTAATGTCGTAATCTGAAATAAACGTGTGCCTCTTTCAATGGCCGGCGTTCCAAAATTAGGGGAGTTACTATCGGAATTATGCACAGTGAAGTTCATTCGTAGCCGCGGTTTACATTTTATTGAGAACATAATTATAACATATTATGGACTGTCAAATATTTGCAATGGAGGCCTAAAATATACATGGGAAAATCTCAATCACTCTGGCTGGGCTGGGGACAATACTGGAATCGAAATCGAAATTCGTGATGCAAGCAAACGTTATTATATCGCGTTTAAATTATCATAATATTACATAATACATACGTGAATCTGATAATCCTCAGATATCCTTCTATTTTCATGAATCGACCAGAAACACATAGTTATGAACAAAGCAGAAGATACATTCAGGTTATCGCACATTCGGTCGATGGTGAAAGCTACATGATGACGGATTAAGTAATTGAGTGTGCTCCTTGGCAACTTATCGGAAATTGAGAGCGATTGAAGACGAAGACATTCCAATTCAAATTTTCAAACATGTCGTCAAAATGTGGAAGGCGTATTACCTGTTTTCTGGCATGACGGTGTTACTTAATATAGTGCACGTTTGACCTTCTCTTTATTCATACGCATATCTAAACCAGTATAAATACACTACATATACTATTATCATCGAAATGAATATGTCGACATATAATTACATATATCTCACTATACTTCATGCTTTATAAAACAATTCAATTATGCAAATAAATGATGTGAGTTGTATGCGCATGTGTGGTTGTGCATGTAGGTGCGTATGTCCCATTTCTTGGAGTCAATGATATTAATTTGTCAATGTCGTGTAGCTTTGCTCCTATGTGTGCGTGCCCTATGGAGCTGAAATGACGTTTGGTTCATTACTACCGCGTGTAGCCAAGTGGAACAGTTGGTGACGTTTGACTGCATACGTGCAAGTAGGCGCGCAGACCCAACTCAAAATTATCTGATTCTGATTCTAATAATGATTTACTGTAAGATAACTAGGCTAGATAACTAGATCATAGTTGCTGTTTTCGGCATTGACTTAGCCGCCGGCTCCTGCACCCCGATCTATTTGCAAGCATAAGAGCAATTTTTGGGCGAATTGGTGGAAATATCGAGCACTCGCATTGTGCTTCGGGTGAAGGTTGTCAAAACTTACTATAATTTCTACATTTCTGCCCGAATTATACCTATACTTCAAGTTATTAGAACTGTATTATGCTGCGTACATGCACTGAATTAATATTCTGAGCTGATAATGAAGCTAACTTCTCCTGAGACCACCATTCGTCACTGAGTGTTGAAATTTCAATAATTTTTCCAAGTCTAAATTGAATCGCGATATGCATATTATGATATCATATCGTCAGCACAAATATCGCTACCTATCATATCGTAGCAGAAGTGTGCATGTATATCCAGTTCATAGATTGAATCATGAGTATATAGAGCCTGGTTTATATATAGTATAACGAGCGTCAGACCCACTGATTTATATTTAAATTGCCCCCACATATGTCAGCGGCGCCCATGGTTCGTATGGAATGGTTGGCCGCTAGTATCGGGTAGTAATATATGCGCATGCGCATAGCATATAATCTACAAAAACATAAGATATTTTAAGCGAACTGTGCCGCTATATTTAGGGCATATAATTTCGTGTTCCCCGTGTGTGTACAGAACAGACATAATTTAGACACACAATTTCAGTTTAAATTACCCTCGCGTATATTAGTCAGTGTTCTGCTACATATGGGGAAGGGTCTATCGCCTATCAAGTTGATTTATTCGCGCATGCGCAGACCAGCACAATAACAAATAAATGGTTTGTAACGTACTTATACACGACATACCAACTAATATATATATTTAAATGGGCCTATTGAAGTCAGCGCTGGCAAAGGTGTGTATATGGATTGGCTGCCCGCTAGAAACGGGTAGGAAAATATGCACATGCGCGCAGGCTATAATTCATTTTGAAAAATGCGTTTAAGTGAATTGTGGCGCTATATATGACATATAGTTGCATGTTTCACATGTTTAGTAGACACAATCTAGACAGCTTACTTGAACAATGGTGCCACGGTATGTTACGGGAAATTACGTTGTTTCTGCATGGTCTCTGTAATATCAGTCTCTGTTATGCCACATGCGGCAAAAAGTCTATCACATATCAAGTTGACTTACTCGCACATGGTCAGGTATATCTTAAATTTCACATTAGGATATTGGTTGTATCGAAACGCAATTCGCTGATGTATAATTACAACGTTAAAAGCTAGAATTCGTTTATCCTGCAAATTTCGGGTAGTTGCCTAGTAACCGTTTCTAAGGAGAGTTCGGGTGCCAAAGTATCCCGGTCTTACAGTGATCAGTGGTCCATGCATGCATAGCATGCCTGTACAGTTCCAGTTATGTGTCCCCTTTGAACATAACCAACACCACGCGATTATAGACACTGTCTAAATTAAGGCAAAACATACCATGCACTGAATAGTTAGTGCAATGTCATTCGATCATTAGTGGTATTTGCTTAGCAACCGTTGCTACCCATAAATGGGATATTTGGTTCACTATTCTGGTCGGGTATATCTCAAATTTCACGTTAGGGTATTACCTGTATCAAAAAACGCAATCACTGGGGTTGAATAACGATGCTATAAGCTATATTTACAATTTCCAGTCAATTCCGGGTAGTTGCCTAGCAACCGTTATCAAGGAATTGCCGCGAGGCAAAGTCTCGCGATCTTATAATGATCGCTGATCCATGTGGGACTAACCTGTAAAGTTGCAGACCTTTGTCACAGTTTGAACATATTCAACACCATGCGACTACACACTGTCTAATTTAAGCGGAAATACCACTGGGAGCCCCGGGTCAGGGTGTCGATCACTGTGGGGCGCCAGGGTTCAAAGGGTTAATTAACTAATAGTTGTATTAAATGCTATTTCTAAGTAAAAAAAATGTCACGAATCATCTGTTTTGTATCCATGCTTTTGGACATCAAAAGCCATGATTGGTAAATATACAGTTATAAGTGAATAACAATTGGATGCACACATGATATGCTGAAGAATTTCGCAAGTGGCAGAATAATAGGCACACAGACACACTACATCTAACTGGGAAATGATATGCCTGTACTCGTATTTGCGGCCTGAATGGCGCCTGATCCGACCATTTTGCACCTCGATGTCCACAATATCACTCTTGACCCACGAATATTTTCTACTAATACATTTGTCATCCCATATGGCAAATACACTTGGCTCAAATTTAGACAAACTGCTTATTAAAACAAATATCAATAGCATTAGCGGTGTGTTGGCTTAATCATTCATCTACGAAACGCAGATGCGTATGTCATATACATATCATTGGTAACATGGAACACGGTCTGACCACTCAGTTCAGCCGATGGGGTCATTGGCACAAGGCTCCGGTCCCATTCGTAGCCAGCTTTTTAAATCGATCACAAATGTAGCCAGCTTTTCTATGGCGATCACATTTGTAGCCAGCTGTTCATATTCATTCAAGCCTTAACGAACAAGATTAGGTTAATCTCATTTTTCTGAATTGATAGACGAAAAACGACTTGAACTTTAATGTGATGTTAGTTCATCTAATAACTCGAGGTTTCCGATCAATGTCGTTAGAATGCTCGAATTATTTTCCAATATAAGTTGATAAACGAAGTCATTTCTCGAGCATGACGTCGGCATTGTAGTCACGAACGCGATGACGTCATATTTCGTGCCATATAAGGCATGGAATTAGAAAAGCTGGCTACGAATGTGATCGCCGGCGAAAAGCTGGATACATTTGTGATCGATTTAAAAAGCTGGCTACGAATGTGACCGGAGCCTTGTGACAATGACCCCATCGGCCTCAGTTCATCTTCCGAATAGCTCAAGAAAGTAATAAGGCAATGAAGGAACGAGACATGCTGAGAGAATGGCATGCCTGGATAGTACCCGAATAGCCGTGGTCTTTTTGATAAGAATGAAGACTTCAGTAGCTATGCAACCTAAATCAGTAAGTCAGTATATACATACGGTCAAATCTTGGCTGATATATTTGGAAAACGTTTAAAATAACCAACATCAAGTCACGACCAGTCTATCAAGGAAGATCAGATATGGATGGATAAACTTGGGTATACTATGTGGCTCAATTGACATGATCGTCCAAAGCACAAATGGCGGGACTTTGAGGGAAGCTGCATGTCACGATTCTGCGGGGACTCTTCCATTTGTGATAATGGGGACGCTTGTAAACGTGGTGGTGATTTATCAAAATGACCCGTATATGATGTTGTTTTTTATGACAGTGGCAAAGATATGACTGAATCTACTGACGTGTGTATTGTTGGTCGCCATGACTGTCCAGCTTTATTTGCGCCAAAAATGATGGTATGGTTCATGTGGTATTTTCACGCAATAGAAAATATAGTTACATCACAGGAACGATTTTTATCCCTGTATATATTTTTTAACTGATTGTCTTACCTTTGGAACTTTAGGTAATGCCCTTTTATTTCGCTCAGCGGTGTCTCGGTGCAAAGTAAACATCACGCATTGAGAGTCATTCAATATATAATATGACCATACGCTAGCGTAACGTACCACGGCTAAAACACACACATAAGCTAGGAAATATATGTGTGTTTGTAATCCTTTAAAATAACTTCATAGATGCGTATTCCCATCAAATAAGATTAACTTAGGCCTTATATCGTGGTGTGATTATGATATATTACACTCCAGAAATGCACAAGGGTTCATCGACAGAGTGGGTTATATAGCAATATCGTGTATAAATTAGGCCAATCATATATATATCATGCATCAAGGCATATGAGAAATCAGAGATTCACAATGCAAACAGACTACGAGCTCACCGACTCAGACTTAAAACCTAAATAAAAACTATTAAAAGCCATTCCTTTTGGACAAATTATTATAAAATATAAACTACCAACATCAAACTGAAAGTATTCAAAAGTCAAGACTGTTGGTTGTTGTCTAGAAGGAGTATTTTACTGAAATTAATCATTATATTATTGACGCTGTGTGCGCAATCCGATTGCGATGTATACTATACGAAGAAGCTTGTCGATTTCATCATGTTCATTTCATTCAGAAAATGTCATCATGTCGATTTCAACGAAACTCGACGAGCAACGTCATCATCTTTCACCGTCGACCGAATTTGCGATAACCTGAATGTATCTTCTGCTTTGTTCATAAGTATGTGTTTCTTGTCGATTCATGAAAATAGAACGATATCTGAGGATTATCAGATTCACGTATATTCTATGTAATATTAGGATAATTTAAACGCGATATAATAACGTTTGCTTGCATCACGCATTTCGATTTCGATTCCATTATTGTCCCCAGTCCAGCCAGAGTGATTGAGATTTTCCCATTGCACGTGACATTTATATTTTAGGCCACTCCATTGCAAATATTTGAGAGTCCATAATATGTTATAATTATGTTCTCAATAAAATGTAAACCGCGGCTACGAATGAACATCACTGTGCATAATTCCGACAGTAACTCACTCCCCTCATTTTTTGGAACGCCGGCCATTGAAAGACGCACAAATTTATTTCAGATTACGACATTAATGCTTTAAGCCCATCGATCTACAGTGCGACAAAAGTGCTCGCAAAAATTCAAAACAGCAGTGTCGTAATATGACCATACGCTAGCGTAATTAACGAACCATAGCTAAAACACACGCATAAGCTAGGATATATCTGTGTCTTTTTAATCCTATAAAATAACTTCATAGATGCGTATTCCCATCAAATAAGATTAATTAGGTCTTATATCGTGGTGTGATTATGGTATATTACACTCTAGACATGCACAAGGGTTCACCGACAGAGTGGGTTCTATAGCAATTTCGTGTATAAATTAGGTCATTCATATCATACATCAAGGAATGTGAGAAATCAGAGATTCACAATGCAAACAGACTTCGAGCTCGCCGACTCAGACTTAAAACCTAAATAAAAAACTATTAAAAGCCATTCCTTTTGAACAAATTATTATAGAATATAAACTACCAACATCAAACTGAAAGTATTCAAAAGTCAAGACTGTTGGTCGTAACGGTTGTCTATATATATAGGGGGGAGTATTTTACTGAAGTTAACCATTATAGTATTGACGCTGTGTGCGCAATCCCATTGAGATGTGTACTATACGAAGAAGCTTGTCGATTTCATCATGTTCATTCCATTCATAAAATGTCATCATGTCGATTTCAACGAAACTCGACGAGCAACGTCATCGTGTAGCTTTCACCATCGACCGAATTTGCGATAACCTGAATGTATCTTCTGCTTTGTTCATAAGTATGTGTATCTTGTCGATTCATGAAAATAGAAGGATATCTGAGGATTATCAGATTCACGTATGTACTATGTAATATTAGGATAATTTAAACGCGATATAATAACGTTTGCTTGCATCACGAATTTCGATTTCGATTCCAGTATTGTCATCCCAGCCAGAGTGATTGAGATTTTCCCATTGCACGCGACATTTATGTTTTAGGCCACTCCATTGCAAATATTTGACAGTCCATAATATGTTATAATTATGTTCTCAATAAAATATAAACCGCGGCTACCAATGAACTTCACTGTGCATTATTCCGATAGTTTACTCCCCTCATTTTGGAACGCCGGCCATTGAAAGACGCACACGTTTATTTCAGATTACGACATTAATGCTTTAAGCCCACCGATCTACTGTGCGACAAAAGTACTCGCAACAATTCAAAACAGCAGTGTCGTATTAAATAATAATTGGTGACGCCACAAAATCAGATATAGTCTATATACGACCCAAAGCGTCCGGCTTTGGTTCGTTATTATTTTAATTTAGCAGAAATACCTGAAAATAGTCAATTCACCCACCTACTTGTGGCAATCGTGATGAACGCGGATTTCTAATTTCACATCTAATGTGCCTGGGTTGGTTGGGTTGATGAAATTAAAGCAAGGTATAAACCTTTTCACTACTTTGATATCCCGGCCGCGAAATTGCCTGGCATCCTGAATTTTGTGGGCACTTATTTGTTCCAATGGCAAGGAAATTATGTGTGTACTGTTTGTTCCAATCATTCTACTATGATATGTTTATAATAGTTTGCAAATAATGTATACCTCTTTGACGTGGTTTGCACAATTTGGAAAATTGAATGTTTTATAGTATCCAAATGTTATCAAAGTGTTTGCCCATTTCATAGTCCGGGTGATATTACTTTCTGAGAAACAAAAAAGCAGATCACAATCGACCACCAGTTCTATCCAACAGGAAACAATTTATCAGAAATCTATGAGAATGGCCATCTTAGATTCAGAGTTCCAAGTGTTCTTTGCACGGGCAACACAATATATTGTTATAATAAATAAGAAAAGAAACGACGAACCATGCATCCACATGAGGAGTTGAATTATAGAGATATATCTAACCGATACATATTTAAAACGGCCGCCATGTTGGACGCCATCTTGTCTTGTATCCAGACGTCTTTATTGCTTGTTGGTATCGAAAAAGTTAGGAGTTGTAACAAAGAAGATAATTTTTCGGTGAAATTAAGTCATTTTGGTTCAACGTTTCGTCAATATCGCCTGGACTATAAATAAAAATAATACATCTGGCAGGAGGGGCTGGATACCAAAAAACGCCCCTTCTTATCTATAAACGCCAGAAAATTTCGTTTCTTAAGTTATGTTTTATAGTCAGTAAACATTCGTGCACGTATAGTTAACCCCAAAGTTGTGGATTTACGCAAAAGTGTAATTTTAAATTATATGCATGGTGTTTTTGTAGTTTGTTTGTTTTGTTTTGTTTTTTTGGAAGAGCCCCTGAACGTCAGGTCTTCGATACTTAAGAAATGTGTTTCTGCAAGTTCAACGGTGTTAAAAAATCGAGGGAATCAAATCTTTCGCACGCGATATTGTATAATTGAAACACTCTGCGCTCTTGAGATCTACTAGATTGAAGATGATGCACCGTCAAGTTGCCATCTAAAAGCGGTTCCATCAGGTGCCATCATGATAAAAATCGACATAAAATATGGACATATTCAAAATAATATTGATCAAATGAATAGTTATCGGCTATAGCCCCATCAGGCGATTTATTTTCATAAGGGTACATACTCTCGATCGTTGCATTGATTTCCACCTTGTCTGTCGTGATATCGCCAGGTCCGTCTCCAGTTACCTCGCAGCTGAATAGACCGTCCTGTGAACACGTGGTCGCTGGGAGGGATAACTCCAGATAAGAATTAACCGGAACTGTTTGATCTAGTGTGCCAGATGCTGTAGCTCCTTGATCTAAAAGGTCGTCGTCTACTATTTTCGCCACACCCTGTGAGAATACGTCTATTTCGGCAGCATCTCTCCCGTGTTGACGTAACGTAATTTTGTATATGGCCGTAAATGTAGACCTGCTACATCTAACAGTTAAACTTCCATTGAGCATCACAGGAGTCGGATTGACGGTGATCTCGAAACCTGAAGCATAATTATGTGATTGTGGGTGAAGTACAAAATTAAGCTGACTGGACAAAAGCCACCACGCTGCCTAGAAATGATGACTGCATGTGCATGTAGTATTGGCAATAATACTATATAATTGGTCGCTATTTATAATATATATCTGGACGACGGCAAATTTGGCCACCATATATACACCACCATGTGTAAGCTGTCTTTACTTGGGAACGCCTCTCTTCTTGTCAGCCTACTGTATCCATTGTATCATGCACCATGAACCCGGGAACCCATATGTGGCACGGGCTCAGTGGAATAAATCACTTCTTTCTTCCATTACCCTTCAAGCTGGTGGACATTAAATGTGAGTCACCCCTGTGTGCTTGCCTTGAGGGCTGATTGAAATGCTACGCTGAGGAGTCAGTTAAGCATACCGATGTTGGTAAATAAATTAAGAAATTCCCATTATATAAATAAACAATTAAATGTTAAACAAACATATTTCTTTCAAAAAGGTGGTCAGTTGTTTTCTACTATTCTGAGCCTAATTGATAGTATACGCTATCTGCACATTACGGAAGTTACTCTCCATTGCAGATTCATAACTCCATGCACAGTGCTTTGAAGCCACTGACAATCCGAGCAAAAACACTATAAAACGCAAACACCTTGTAAAAAGTTATACGTTATACTAGATGCGGATAATCAGTAATCAGACATCTCTCGTAAGCCGTTTGACGTCCGAAAGGTTTTTAAATAAAAAATTACTTTCACTATCCTCCAAGTTGGTGAACATTAAATGTGAGTCACCCCTGTCGTGCTTGCCTTGAGGGCTGATTGAAATGCTACGATGAGGAGTCAGTTAAGCATACCGATGCTGGTAAATAATTTAAGAAATTCCCATTAAATATATGAACAAAGGTTAAACTAACATATTTCTTTCAAAAAGGTGGTGAGTGTTTTCTCCTGTTTGAGCCTAATTGACAGTATAAACTATATGCACAGTACAGAAGTGACTCTCCATTGCAGATCCATAACTCCATGCAGTGCACAGTGATTTGAAGCCACTGACAATCTGAGTCAAAACACTATCAAACGCAAACACCTTGTAACCAGTTTTCGACTATATATACAAGCGGAAGACACATCAAGCTGTTGGGTGAAGCTTGTTGGTACACATTCATTGCACAAGGCGTTGTGGTTCTGAGTGTGAATATCCAAACTTCTTCTCTTAACAGTCTCATAGATTAATGTCCTCTTCTGTTTCACATTGAGGTACTATCTCTATGGGCATGAAACGAAAGTCAGAGAATGATAACGTTATGTCCCGATGAACTGAAATGGTTGGCAACCGGTTTGTCCAAATTCAGTTTGATATATGAGAGATATAACCTCATGCGGACTATGAGTTCAGTTTTGGTTTGGCCTACATATTGGAATCTGCAAAACTGACAGGTTATAAGATAAATTACATTTGCAGAGTAGCAATCCATTAGATGAGTGAACTGATGTTGAACGCGAATGGTTTCGCTGCCTTATCAAATCGACTTTAGTTTATATTATGACAACTTACCACCCTTCACTATATAAACTAAAGTCGATTGCAAAAGATCTACAAAACATCATCGACAGTGACAGAAACCTGAAAGAAATCTTTCCAGATCTTCCTCTGATGTCATACAGACAACCGACAAACCTCCGTCGGAGTTTCGTTAGAACCAACAAAATGCAACCGAACGAGGACGGGACTTATCGATGTGACAAGAGTAATTGTAAAACATGCCGTTCGATGTCACCCACTGTGTCGCCCCTTATTATGAGGAACGTTCATCATTACACCCCAAACGGGATATTCTCGTGTAGCTCTCGTGGTGTTGTATATGTCATACAATGTATATATACATACTATGTGGGAGAAACGGGACAATCGTTAAGGCAACGTATGCGAGGACATCGATTTTCTGTAACATCACGGAACATTTTCCTGCCAGTCGGCGCACATTTCAACCTGTCCAGCCATTCGTTGAACGATCTGAGGGTTCGCGTATTAAGGGGAGGCTTGTCGGATGTCCGGGGGAAAAGACATGCTGAGATGAGTTTAATATGCGACCTGGACGCGATCAGGGCGGGGCTCAAAAGGGACGCCGGATTTCTACCCAGTTACGTCGGACTTCATGATATCGCGGGAAACAATTCATGCATAGCGTCATGGCGCCACGGACAACGCAAACGATAACAATCCACTTCACTTGATTATAAAGACCCCTATCTAGACGGATTGAAAGCTCGTGTATTGTTTAACATTATAGTTGCCCAATATTATATCTCATGAGTCTAAAAGATGTCATTTTGCAGTTAAAAACCCACTTGCTAACACTCATCGGACTAATTATTCGGATGACATATGCAACCGTTCTAGCGAGAAAATTCGAAATCACCTGGTGGATGTGTTGTACAGTAAAAAGGCGACCATCGAGCAGAACCTTACATCATTCTTGGACTCCCGAGACCAACCGCAGGAATATATTGTTAAAATCCTCAAAAGCGTTCAACTTGAACACCCCCGGCTGGTCGTAATTTGAAACTGGACCATTATATTGATACTGTGCGAAGTAGAGTGAAATCGGAAATCACGTCACATAACCACAAACTGTTAACTAATTTGAAACCTACTGAGAAAAAAGCCATTTCAAGCTTAAAAGCTAATCGTGATATCACCATTAAACCGAGTGACAAGGGTGGTGCGGTTGTTATTCAGAACACTAGTGACTACATAGCAGAAGCTAATCGCCAACTCGATGACACAAACTATTATACAAAATTGGATGCGGACCCTACTGATGCTTTCCAATGTGAACTCGCGGACCTCATACAATCGTTGCCCGAAAACCACAGAGATCTCGTTCGTCCGGCCGTCGTTCAGACACCCCACATTGGAACATTCTACACACTTCCTAAGATACATAAACATGGTGTCCCAGGCCGTCCAATTGTATCAGGGTGTGGAACTATCACTGAGAAAATTTCTAAGCTGATAGACGACGAACTCAAACCTATCGCGCGATCTGCTCACAGTTATATAAAAGACTCCACTGACTTTCTAAACAAGATTTCCAGCATTGATGATATTGATGAACAAACTTTACTTGTAACTCTCGACGTAAAGGCATTGTATTCTAATATAAATCACGTTGATGGAATACAGGCTCTGACACGATCGTTAATCTAATATTCTGGAAACACCTCAATGGCCACCGAAACCATCGCTAAATTGACCGAATTTATTCTTACCCACAAGCCACAACTACTTTCAGTTTAATGGAGATATTTTTCTACAGAAATTGGGAACCGCGATGGGCACTCCCATGGCCCCTCAGTTCGCCAATATATATATGGCTGACTTTGAGAAAACATTCTTGGACAATATTAAGCTAAAACCTAAAGTTTATTTTCGGAATATAGATGACATTTTCATCATTTAGGAGCACGGTTTGTCAGAACTTGAAGAATTTTATGACAAAATTAACAATGTTCACCCTAACCTAAAGTTTACCATGGAAAAGTCTACAGAGACTATCAGCTTCTTGGGTGTCAGAGTTTTCAAAACTGATGGGAAATTAGAAACCGCAGTTAATAGGAAACCAACTGACAAATGTAATTACTTACATTCTACAAGTTTTCATCCGGATCATACTAAGAGATCTGTTATGTATAGTCACTATTAGTCAGGCTTTACGTTACCATCGAATCAACTCGGATCCGAACATTCGCACACAACAAATCTCCAAATTAAAATCGGAATTCGTGAAACTCGGGTATGAAAAGCGAACTGTGGAGAAGCAGACAACTAAGGCGCTTTCCAAGGATCGTACGGATTTGTTAGCTTATAAATGTTCTGACGTTAAAGAACGCGTTCCGCTTGTTGTGACACATCACCCCGCAACTAAACTAATGAGACTCATTCTGGTTCAGTCCCAGCATATTCTGGACGGAGATCGATCTACTTCAGAACATAGTCAAGGAGAGGCCGTTACTGGCGACTAGACAACCACCTAACCTACGACAGATGCTTGTTTCTAGCCAATGTCGGTCGTCTAATCTTTCTATCGGAACCAAACCGTGTAACACTCCAAGATGTGGCACATGCATGCCAACTAGTATCTTCGGATACTATTAGTTCTAAGGACGGATATCCGATCATTCCGAAGGGTCTATTCACCTGTCGAAGCACAGGTGTGGTATACATCTTAAAGGGGTACTGTACGCCATTTTCATTAAATTTCCGGTGATAACAACGATCTAATATCGATAATATATAGAAACATAAATAATTTGAGTCGAAGATGTATTCTGTATAGCTCAGGTTAATAGGCTATCTTAAAATTTAACAATTTAAAAGTTAATAATTTGATATAAATTGAATTTATGACTGGAGCCATAAAATGGCGTCAATTAAATTACGAATTCCAGTGTACATGACGTTATCAAATAAAGTAATTGAGGGATACTGGACTTGTAAACCGATCGCACACACGATCGTTTGAACATTATGATGATACGAGGAGAAAACTCAAGCCACTCACTGACTAGTGATGATACAATAAATTAAATCAGTATATGTGACTAGTATGCATATAATATAACTTTTATTTGATTCATTTGGTTGAAAACTGTACAAAAATTACTCGACAACGACAATTTGTATTTTTGCATTCCGGTAAATTTGCCATCCGTAACACTACTTCGTACTCAACAGACTTTCAAATAATGGAAAAATTGTTACCTTATTCTCCGACTCGGAGACTATAGAAACCAACAACAACATGTTGGGTACAGTATCCCTTTAACTTGCGCACGATGCCCGGATATTCACTACATAGGAGAGACTGGACAGCCGTTATGTAGACGAATCACTGGCCACAGACAGAATATCAACAACCACGACGAGTTGCCTGTTGCGAACCATTTCTGCCTTCCGCGCCATTCTGTTAAGGACATTCGCGTCCAAGTGATACAGGGAGGACTATCGGACATTCACAGTCGCAGGATTACAGAGCAAAAATACATTTCAATGTTTGACAGTTTCAATTCCGGAATCAATAGAGATGCTGGATTCATGTCCGCGTTGTTGTAGTCTCATTGTGATATCTTATTGCAACTTACATGCAGCTATATACCTTTCAATTGTACCTATACACTAGGTCCTAATTTATATCAACTAGAATTTGGTAACCATCAACTTGTTTACCTAGGATACAACGTCATCACGTCATCATCAGCATCATCATCATCAAAGCTTCGTGTAATTTTAACGTTTCTTGTCTCATTTCTCGTTTGTCTGTCACTTGATAAAGTCTATGTTAGACGAAAGCTCGTGAGAAAAAATTATACAATAGGTCTTAAAGGTGTTACCATTTATTTCAGGTGTATGGTGGCCGTCGTCCAGAGGGGTCCTAATCAGTCAAGTGGCCGAGAAACATGACAGTGTCCGCTATTTGATCAACTCTGGGCGACGGCCATTCTGCATCGGGTGGGTGTGTGGAAAGAGTGGAAAATGACATGATGGGTCCCCAAATTTTACCCTCTGACCGGCGGCCAATTTCAATCGGTGGGGTTTGTGGTGAATATTTTGGGTGTCTTGTGGGGGGGGGGGGGGGGGCAACGTACAGCTCCCTTAGTTTTTTTTATGGCATTAATATATAAAGGAATGGAAGTCACGTTCGTCGGATACGTTGAGTACAAACTGAAAACGGCGGCTTTTTTTTAAAGTGGCGGCCATTTTGAAAAAGTGCACCATTCGTGACAGCAAGCAATTCGCGCATTCACATGATCTAGTGTATGTATATTATTACTAGCAGTTGGACCCGACTTCGTCCGGGCTGTTTCCCCTCTGCTTTTCGGCGAATTGCGCGATTTGACCTTGAATTGTGCATTTTGAAGGTCAAGGTCAGGTGGGGGTCACGATTTGACCCGTCCAAAACACTGCCCGGACAAAAGTACCCGACAAAAGTACCTGTCGAAATCCATCCGGTTTTACCCGATTTGACCTTGAATTGATCATTTTGAAGGTCAATGTCAGGTCGGGGTCACGATTTGAACCATCCAAAAGACTCAGTGGACAAAAGTAACCCCACGTATCAAAATTCGTCGAAATCCCATCAAAATTCGCGATTTGACCTTGAATTGACCCGATTTCAAGGTCAAGGACACATCGCATGGGCAAACGAATATGCTTACGACACTCCCAATACGAAAGTATCCCCAGACACTAATTTTCCGATTTCCGATTTCAAGGTCAAGGTCACGTCGCACGAGCAAATTAACAGGCCCATGCCACTCCACGGCCGAAAGTACCCCCACATACCAAGTTTCATCGAAATCGGTTCAGTCGTTTTCGAGTCCATCGCGAACACACAGACATACAGACACACAGACACACATATCTTCCAAAATATATAATAGACTAGCCGATGAGCCCGACGTTGTCCGGGTTATTAAAAAACCAAATTTCAAGTCGATAGCAAAAACCAAACCAAATTTCAAGTCGATAGCTCCACCCGTTTCCTAGATCTCGTCTGCGCATGCGCGAAGCTGGCGTCGCACGGGCTCGGAGACCCGATAAAATTAGTACCCGGGGCAAGATACATTCACAAAGCAAATTTCAAGTCGATAGCTCTACCCGTTTCCGAGATCTCGTCTGCGCATGCGCTGCACGGGCGCCGCACGGGCTCGCCAATACGACAACGTCGACCGCCTGGTCAAACTACACTCACGTACCAAGTTTCGTCCCGATCGGTCGAGAATCGTAGATTTGTATCAATGACAGACAAACATACAAACAGACAAACAGAGGTCTTCAAAAATATATAAGAGACTAGCCGATGAGCCCGAAGTTGTCTGGGCTATTCAAAAACCAAATTTCAAGTCGATAGCTCCACCCGTTTCCGAGATCTGGTCTGCGCATGCGCGAAGCTGGCGTCGCACGGGCTCGGCGACCCGATAAAATTCGTATCCGGGACAAGATACATTCACGTACCAAATTTCAAGTCGATAGCTCCACCCGTTTCAGAGATCTGGTCTGCGCATGCGCGAAGCTTGCGTCGAACGGGCTCGGCGATCCGATAAAATTCGTATTCGGGGCAAGATACATTCACATAGCAAATTTCAAGTCGATAGCTCCACCCGTTTCCGAGATCTTGTCTGCGCATGCGCTGCACGGGCGTCGCACGGGCTCGCCAATACGACGACTGCCTGGTCAAACTACACACACGTACCAAGTTTCGTCCCGATGGGTCGAGAATCGTAGATTTGTATAAATGACATACAGACATACAGACAGACAGACAAACAAACAGAGGTCTTCAAAATATATTATAGATAGCCGATGAGCCCGACGTTGTCTGGGCTATTCAAAAACCAAATTTCAAGTCGATAGCTCCACCAGTTTCCGAGATCTCGTCTGCGCATGCGCGAAGCGGGCGCCGCACGGGCTCGCCAATACGACAACGACGACCGCCTGGTCAAACTACACACACGTACCAAGTTTCGTCCCGATCGTCCACCCGTTTCCGAGATCTGGTCTGCGCATGCGCGAAGCTCGCGTCGCACGGGCTCGGCGACCCGATAAAATTCGTATCCGGGGCAAGATACATTCACATAGCAAATTTCAAGTCGATAGCTCCGCCCGTTTCCGAGATCTCGTCTGCGCATGCACTGGGAAGGGAGAAGCGGTGATCGGAGCTTCTCCAAAACGCGACAACGACCGTGTCCGTGGGATTTTATCCCTTGATAGGAAGTTTGGTCTCGATCGGTGGAGAATCGTAGATTTGTATAAATGACAGACAGACAGATCGTCCACCCGTTTCCGAGATCTGGTCTGCGCATGCGCGAAGCTCGCGTCGCACGGGCTCGGCGACCCGATAAAATTCGTATACTGGGCAAGACACATTCACATAGCAAATTTCAAGTCGATAGCTCCACCCGTTTCCGAGATCTCGTCTGCGCATGCGCTGCACGGGCGTCGCACGGTCTCGCCAATACGACAACGACGACCGCCTGGTCAAACTACACACACGTACCAAGTTTCGTCCCGATCGGTCGAGAATCGTAGATTTGTATTAATGACAGACAAACAAACAGACAGACATACAGAGGTATTCAAAATATATATGAGACTAGCCGATGAGCCCGACGTTGTCCGGGCTATTCAAAAACCAAATTTCAAGTCGATAGCTCCATCCGTTTCCGAGATCTGGTCTGCGCATGCGCGATGCTGGCGTCGCACGGGCTCGGCGACCCGATAAAATTAGTATCCGGGGCAAGAAACATTCACATAGCAAATTTCAAGTCGATAGCTCCACCCGTTTCCGAGATCTCGTCTGCGCATGCGCGAAGCTGGCGTCGCACGGGCTCGGCGACCCGATAAAATTCGTATACGGGGCAAGATACATTCACAAAGCAAATTTCAAGTCGATAGCTCCACCCGTTTCCGAGATCTCGTCTGCGCATGCGCGAAGCGGGCGCCGCACGGTCTCGCCAATACGACAACGACGACCGCCTGGTCAAACTACACACACGTACCAAGTTTCGTCCCGATCGTCCACCCGTTTCCGAGATCTGGTCTGCGCATGCGCGAAGCTCGCGTCGCACGGGCTCGGCGACCCGATAAAATTCGTATCCGGGGCAAGATACATTCACATAGCAAATTTCAAGTCGATAGCTCCGCCGTTTCCGAGATCTCGTCTGCGCATGCACTGGGAAGGGAGAAGCGGTGATCGGAGTTTCTCCAAAACGCGACAACGACCGTGTCCGTGGGATTTTACCCCTTGATAGGAAGTTTGGTCTCGATCGGTGGAGAATCGTAGATTTGTATAAATGACAGACAGACAGATCGTCCACCCGTTTCCGAGATCTGGTCTCCGCATGCGCGAAGCTCGCGTCGCACGGGCTCGGCGACCCGATAAAATTCGTATCCTGGGCAAGACACATTCACATAGCAAATTTCAAGTCGATAGCTCCACCCGTTTCCGAGATCTCGTCTGCGCATGCGCTGCACGGGCGTCGCACGGGCTCGCCAATACGACAACGACGACCGCCTGGTCAAACTACACACACGTACCAAGTTTCGTCCCGATCGGTCGATAATCGTAGATTTGTATTAATGACAGACAAACAAACAGACAGACATACAGAGGTATTCAAAATATATATGAGACTAGCCGATGAGCCCGACGTTGTCCGGGCTATTCAAAAACCAAATTTCAAGTCGATAGCTCCATCCGTTTCCGAGATCTGGTCTGCGCATGCGCGATGCTGGCGTCGCACGGGCTCGGCGACCCGATAAAATTAGTATCCGGGGCAAGAAACATTCACATAGCAAATTTCAAGTCGATAGCTCCACCCGTTTCCGAGATCTCGTCTGCGGATGCGCGAAGCTGGCGTCGCACGGGCTCGGCGACCCGATAAAATTCGTATACGGGGCAAGATACATTCACAAAGCAAATTTCAAGTCGATAGCTCCACCAGTTTCCGAGATCTCGTCTGCGCATGCGCGAAGCGGGCGCCGCACGGGCTCGCCAATACGACAACGACGACCGCCTGGTCAAACTACACACACGTACCAAGTTTCGTCCCGATCGTCCACCCGTTTCCGAGATCTGGTCTGCGCATGCGCGAAGCTCGCGTCGCGCGGGCTCGGCGACCCGATAAAATTCGTATCCGGGGCAAGATACATTCACATAGCAAATTTCAAGTCTATAGCTCCGCCCGTTTCCGAGATCTCGTCTGCGCATGCACTGGGAAGGGAGAAGCGGTGATCGGAACTTCTCCAAAACGCGACAACGACCGTGTCCGTGGGATTTTACCCCTTGATAGGAAGTTTGGTCTCGATCGGTGGAGAATCGTAGATTTGTATAAATGACAGACAGACAGATCGTCCACCCGTTTCCGAGATCTGGTCTGCGCATGCGCGAAGCTCGCGTCGCACGGGCTCGGCGACCCGATAAAATTCGTATCCGGGGCAAGATACATTCACATAGCAAATTTCAAGTCGATAGCTCCACCCGTTTCCGAGATCTCGTCTGCGCATGCGCTGCACGGGCGCCGCACGGGCTCGCCAATACGACAACGTCGACCGCCTGGTCAAACTACACTCACGTACCAAGTTTCGTCCCGATCGGTCGAGAATCGTAGATTTGTATCAATGGCAGACAAACAGACAAACAGAGGTCTTCAAAAATATATATGAGACTAGCCGATGAGCCCGAAGTTGTCTGGGCTATTCAAAAACCAAATTTCAAGTCGATAGCTCCACCCATTTCCGAGATCTGGTCTGCGCATGCGAAGCTCGCGTCGCACGGGCTCGGCGACCCGATAAAATTCGTATCCGGGGCAAGATACATTCACGTACCAAATTTCAAGTCGATAGCTCCACCCGTGTCCGAGATCTTGTCTGCGCATGCGCTGCACGGGCGTCGCACGGGCTCGCCAAAACGACGACTGCCTGGTCAAACTACACACACGTACCAAGTTTCGTCCCGATGGGTCGAGAATCGTAGATTTGTATAAATGACATACAGACATACAGACAGACAGACAGACAAACAGAGGTCTTCAAAATATATTATAGATAGCCGATGAGCCCGACGTTGTCTGGGCTATTCAAAAACCAAATTTCAAGTCGATAGCTCCACCAGTTTCCGAGATCTCGTCTGCGCATGCGCGAAGCGGGCGCCGCACGGGCTCGCCAATACGACAACGACGACCGCCTGGTCAAACTACACACACGTACCAAGTTTCGTCCCGATCGTCCACCCGTTTCCGAGATCTGGTCTGCGCATGCGCGAAGCTCGCGTCGCACGGGCTCGGCGACCCGATAAAATTCGTATCCGGGGCAAGATACATTCACATAGCAAATTTCAAGTCGATAGCTCCGCCCGTTTCCGAGATCTCGTCTGCGCATGCACTGGGAAGGGAGAAGCGGTGATCGGAACTTCTCCAAAACGCGACAACGACCGTGTCCGTGGGATTTTACCCCTTGATAGGAAGTTTGGTCTCGATCGGTGGAGAATCGTAGATTTGTATCAATGGCAGACAAACATACAAACAGACAAACAGAGGTCTTCAAAAATATATATGAGACTAGCCGATGAGCCCGAAGTTGTCTGGGCTATTCAAAAACCAAATTTCAAGTCGATAGCTCCACCCGTTTCCGAGATCTGGTCTGCGCATGCGCGAAGCTCGCGTCGCACGGGCTCGGCGACCCGATAAAATTCGTATCCGGGGCAAGATACATTCACGTACCAAATTTCAAGTCGATAGCTCCACCCGTTTCAGAGATCTGGTCTGCACATGCGCCAAGCTTGCGTCGCACGGGCTCGGCGATCCGATAAAATTCGTATCCGGGGCAAGATACATTCACATAGCAAATTTCAAGTCGATAGCTCCACCCGTGTCCGATATCTTGTCTGCGCATGCGCTGCACGGGCGTCGCACGGGCTCGCCAAAACGACGACTGCCTGGTCAAACTACACACACGTACCAAGTTTCGTCCCGATGGGTCGAGAATCGTAGATTTGTATAAATGACATACAGACATACAGACAGACAGACAAACAAACAGAGGTCTTCAAAATATATTATAGATAGCCGATGAGCCCGACGTTGTCTGGGGCTATTCAAAAACCAAATTTCAAGTCGATAGCTCCACCAGTTTCCGAGATCTCGTCTGCGCATGCGCGAAGCGGGAGCCGCACGGGCTCGCCAATACGACAACGACGACCGCCTGGTCAAACTACACACACGTACCAAGTTTCGTCCCGATCGTCCACCCGTTTCCGAGATCTGGTCTGCGCATGCGCGAAGCTCGCGTCGCACGGGCTCGGCGACCCGATAAAATTCGTATCCGGGGCAAGATACATTCACATAGCAAATTTCAAGTCGATAGCTCCGCCCGTTTCCGAGATCTCGTCTGCGCATGCACTGGGAAGGGAGAAGCGGTGATCGGAACTTCTCCAAAACGCGACAACGACCGTGTCCGTGGGATTTTACCCCTTGATAGGAAGTTTGGTCTCGATCGGTGGAGAATCGTAGATTTGTATAAATGACAGACAGACAAACAGATAGATTGTATCAAAATATATAAGAGAGATATGTAAATTAGATAGATTGTATCAAAATATATAAGAGAGATATGTAAATTATCTACACACCATTACTGGTGTTTGTCAAAGTTTAGTGGGGTATATCAATACTCATTCACGACCATATCATTGAGGTCCGGAGGATGTGGGTGATCTCTCGAATACAGATTGTATCAAAATATATAGGAGAGACTAGCAGGTGACCCGACTTCGTCCGGGCTTTGACCTTGAATTGACCATTTTGAAGGTCAAGGTCAGGTCGGGGTCACGATTTGACCTGTCGAAAACACTCCCCCGATAAAAATATCCATCAGTATAAAATTTCGTCGAAATCCGTTAATTGTTTAATTTAATTTGAGTTAATTCTGCCTTTTTAATTCTGCCTTTAAATGATGGTACCCGTCCGGTGATCGTACCCGCCCCTAAAAGAGGTACGTTTGTGGGTGCCCGTTGTACGTCACACAACACGCTCATGTCTGGATACAGTCTTACACGCACACGCCCAGACCCAGACGCTCTTTATCGACGACACTGCGGATACGAACGCTCTTTATCTATCAA